>JAMLFT010001450.1:11550-30746 GCA_026544285.1 Pachyrhizus erosus
TTAGACAGTTTTATCAATCAAACATGTTTTGAGGGTCAACATGACAAGAAATTAGTTTTAATCTGGCAACTTACTGGTCCACATGAATAAGGCAATCAAACTTCAACACTAAGATGGTAAACAATTTAGACAGTTTTATCAATCAAACATGTTTTGAGGGTCAACATGACAAGAAATTAGTTTTAATCTGGCAACTTACTGGATCCCATTGTAACAGACGGCGCACTAATCGTAAAGCCCAGATGTTTGAAAAACTGCAAGTCAAAGGAAAAATATTATGACAAGGAAGCAATTGCACCATAGGAAAAGACTAGATATATAATATAATATGATAAAAATGAAAGCGTCAGAAGTAGCGAGCTAACCCTATTTTTAGGGGATCTCGATTCTTAATTTGACGAGAAAAGAATTCTTCAGAGCATTTCCAAGATGCAGGTGAAACTCCAACCTATATTGAGAATGATGAGTACTTCATCAGGTCAATCAATATTTAAATAAGAAAGTTGGAAGGTAGCAACTACCAACAACTAAACCATTGGACTGGACTCGTCTATAATAGGTCATTCAAAAGTTCATTTGCCCAGGAGAATGACATTCAATATTTTGATCCATCGTGTCACTATTGGTGTTTCAGACAAAAATGAAAAGATATTTGTCTACATGGATATATAAGGAACTTAAAGTCTCTGTTTTGTCCAGGAAATCAAATTCTACATAGACAGTCTTTCATTGTAGTTAGTAATAAGCTATTTGGAACAAATTAGCACAAAATGCATTTTTAAGTTAAACATCAACCACTTATGTTGGCTCCTAACAACTACTTTAGGATAATATAGATTCATACTTATTAGCTATATCTCATCAAAGGTAATAAACTGATAAGGATGGGGATCAATATCATACCACTAAAACATTTTCTTACTCACAATTTCTTTCGCGTGTATTTAAGTTAGTTATGAAGAAAGATTTTTTATTTGCATTTAGTACAGAACAAGGGTATTAATCATCATCCTGCACTGGTCATGAAGAGACCCTCATCATGAACTTGAATTGAACTGATCCCATTATTTGTGGTAGGACAGTGTTTGCTTTGTGAACTTGAGTCCAATATAGCGATTTAGAACAAATATATCAATAAAAAAAGTTATTTTAAATAATTTATTTATATAAATTATATAAAAATATGTTATGAAAAAATTATAAAAAGGTATTAAATTTATAATTATGGATTTTATATTTGAAATAACAAAATTGATACGTAGTACAAAACAAAGATCTGACAATAATTGTGCAAGTCATTACTATTTTTTAATTTTTTTTTCCAATAGCTCAACTTTGTCATATTTTTCATTTTTGTATAAAAAACCTTTTCATATGAAACAATAACTCTCACAAAATATTAAAAAATAATTTGATAATTTTTAATCACAAGTTTCAAAGTTTAACACTTATGATTACAAAACTTGTCAAATTTTTTTTAAAAGATTTTTATTCTTTAAAAAGTTTTTTTCTATCTCAAAATTATTTGTATCCAAACAGACACTTAAAAGAAGGAGCAAAAAGTTTACACAAACTATACAAGATAACGATTAATTTTAAATTATTTAAAAAGTAATAATAAAATTAAAGCAACATTGAATAATTTAGATGATGGAATATCACAAAAATATGTGAATATTCACATATTGTTGCAAATATAATTGAAAAATGTTTAAATGGTGCAAAACAGATTTTGTGTGTACTGAAAATGTCCTTAACTAAAGATTCATATCATAAAAATTATGTGAAATTATTCCTAATAATAAATTTTTCCAGCAAAAATAATCTTACAAATTTTTATAAATGACATAGCAAATATAACAATTTTGCTCACTATTACCTATTAAATATATATATATTTGCATTAAATGTATACTTCATTACTACTAAGAACGAGGAAGCAAAGGAAACAGATAGAGGTTTTGACAGAGACTAAAATATAAGTTACTTGTATAGGGACAAATGTAAAGAATGACCAGGTATAAAAACCAACATGTAAAAATAGTGTAAATATGAGAACTAAATCGTAATGCACACACACATCAGCACCATATCAACACCACATCATCACACAATTAATTATGTTAAATGGTATTTGACAGCAGGGATTAAAACGTAAAGATTTGCTCATTTAGGGACTAAACTGAATAGTTTCTATGTAGAGACTAAAGCGTAAATTTGTCCAAGTATAGGAACAAATGAGTAGTTATGCCTTAAATAATCCTAGAGATTTGTATTCAACCATCTCTTAGCTGTATTATAAAATTCCAGTTATGAGACGTATCTAATTCCTAGAAACCCTCTTATTATAAAATTCTAGTTCAATCTATCCTAGATCTCTTCCCAAATTCCATTTGTCACCTACTATCTATCTCTTAGAATTTGGGTTTAAGACCAAACTCAAC
The DNA here is from genome assembly GCA_026544285.1 of Pachyrhizus erosus. NCBI lineage: Eukaryota > Viridiplantae > Streptophyta > Magnoliopsida > Fabales > Fabaceae > Pachyrhizus > Pachyrhizus erosus. The sequence goes on from JAMLFT010001450.1 coordinate 13,995, forward strand.
CCCACCAAATTGGTTTGTACAGTTAGGATTGCACAAGCTTTATAAGCTCTATTTATGCCATATTTCTAATAGATGTGGAACTAAACACTGCCCTCAAGACTGCAATTGAGGCAGCGCCCAAAGAGGTTGCAACTAATGCAACTCCCATAAGGCTGCAACTAAAGTTAGGGATGACAGCAATTAAGGTGGCTTTCCAACACTATCATTTTCTGCCACATTAGACTTGGATCTAACATCTGAGTTTTCACAGGTGGAGATAATCTTTGCTGCTTGTCTATTTTGAAAATTAGCTCAGCCTAGAAGAGTTTCTAAAACTAATATATTCATTGTATGTAATAACACATTAAAAATTTTAAACAACATAATTAGCATTTGATGGGTCAACAACTAAAGATTAAAACTGTTAAGATGGTAAACTTACTTTGTTCACTGTGTGATACTTTTTTGAAGAACTGCTGGACCTGGAGATCCCAGGGATTAAAATGCACAATTCCATGAATGATCTAAGTCTGTCACCACATTATTAAAATAATAGTTACAATTTTAGGGAACAGAAGTTCAAAAGAATTAACAAATATTTAGTTCCCCCCATCACAATCAAGTCATTAGAACAAAAAGGACAATCGTAGAGTTAAAGTGTGAAAACATTAACTATATTTAGAACTGGGATGCATGAACAAGATTCAAATGTTTAGTTGCCTGACTGCTTGCAAATACCACTCTTGAAGGAGACAGTAAACTTTCTAGTTGTCAAAAGTCAAACCTATAAAATGCATGGGGTTGTGGGAGAGAAAATGCCCGAGAGGTTTCCAATAATAAATACCTAATGTAGACAAATTAATGAAAATGCAATTTTACAACAGAGAGACTGACAATCACCATACCAGATGCCCAGCGTTTGAATTTTCAAAGCATCTATTCTCTCCTGCTTCCTTGATATTTAATAAATAAACATAGGAAAATACTGAAGAGCAAAGCAAAGGCTAAAAATTTGAAATGAATAAAAATTTCTTGACTTCAAACTAAAGCAGAAAACTGAATCCTGAGATTTGACATCCCAAGATAATCCACAAAGGAATACACATCCTTGAGTAATAGCAAGACTGTCACCCGTTCTAATAAATCTCAAGGCAATTCCAATTCAATAAAGGACTTGTACTCTTGTCAAAAACTTACAGCCAGATGTTAGAAAGCAATAAAAGAGAACACTCTAGCATTGACTACTAATTCAGTTTCGAGTTTATAAATAAAAACAATGATAGAACACCAAATGAGAAAGTATAAAATATAATACTTAACACTGAAATCACACACAATACAACAATACACTTGCTGTCGAACAGAGTATTCTCTGTCCACAAACTCCAAATAACTTCACACTTTCTAATTACAAAACCTACTATTAGATATTATATATATATTATGTAAATCTGACCGATTCAATCGTTAAATTATAATATTATATTATCTTGATTATTTGTGTCAAATTTTATAAAAATTGAACATCAATAATAAGATTATCAAATAATTCATATTTTAGTACATTTTGAAAAATATATATTATGTTAGTTTTAATCTATATGAATAAGGTATCAAATGATTTTTGATTAATATAAAATTTGGCAATTATGATCTATACAAAAGAAAATTTCAATCCAACAATGGATTTTGAAAAAAAATTATGTAATTGAAAATTATTGAATGGTGTAATAGTTGGTGTAAGTTACACTTACGTTATTTGATCCCTCATATACATGTATTTCTTTTTCCAAGCTTAACTGCCATCATCAAGTTTACAATACAACTGTTTTCTAATAGATTTGGTATCATATAGATACTCCTGAATCCTAATACATAACTTCCAGCAGTTGTTTTCTACTCTTAATTGCAATCCTACAACTTTTAATGCAGAACTGCTTTCTAATAGATTTGCTATTTACAGAACCAGTTATTTTCTACTGCATATACTCCTAATATTGAACATCTCCAATCCATTAACAGAATTAACTTGGATCTTAGTTCCCATCAAACAACTAGCAACCCATTTGGTGAATGACAGAACAAGACATCTTCAGAAACATAAAAGTACTTAAGGGTGCATTCCTTTTGAATTGTCCCAACCCATAAACAAACTTTTGGATGCCTTTCTTGCTTAGGGAGCGCGAAGTACTATCATAGAGTCATCTGAAGTTCATGGTATTAAACAAGATTAGGATTACACCTGTCTAAAAACATACTTACTTGTATGCCAGCTCCTTCACACCCTCATTCCAACCTTCTAGATGTTGGTCTAAAAGAGCATGTGTTAAAGCATTTATCTGGAAAACGTTTGGTGTCCCTAAGACCAACTCTAACATCACAACACCAACGCTCCACATGTCGTATCTGTGAAAGCAGAAAGATTGCTTCAACATACACAGAATCAAAAGATCAAGCAACAAATTAAAAAGGAAAACAATGAATACAGATGCTGACTTCACGTAAAACAACACATACTTCAATGTTGAGCTTGTTGGCCCTTGATACCATGTAGCATTTAGCAAAGCTTCAGGAGGAGTATACTCATAGGTTTGTTCAGCTCTGAAGAAACATAGCATATTTTTACCACAGTAATAACAAGTAAATAATCAGTGTGCATAAAGAGCAGCGAGATACCTAGAAGGCCCAGTGGAACCATACAAATGCTGTAAAGTGAATTCATCAATTCCACTTCCAAAGTCAATAATACGCCTGAAAGAAACAGCAAAAGGGCACCAAATTCACTACACAACACCAATAAATTATGCACAAACAAATAGTTGGATAGACAACTCAAGTTTTAAAGGTAAGCAATAACCCAATTTTATTGCTATCATTGCGAAAGACTCAAAATGATGATTATCAGTTAAGCAATAGATTCGAGATATATTGTTACCAATGCAAGCAGGATATAGCCATATGCAGTTACCTCTTATATTTGTTTATAGATCCTAGAAGGTAATGAATTAATTTAGAATTTCTCATGAATCATATCACATGGCTGAAATTAAAGTTCATATGTACAGTACAATATGAATGGCTTCAAAGAAAATCTCTACATTTTCAAAACCAAACAAGATTTGCAATTCTATTTGTGCTGAGTCATCATTACAGGCACAAAATCCACTGATACATACCTGATAGTAGATCCTAGATGGTGGTTAGCATAGGCTAGCTCCCTAAGCCACCCACTGTGAGAAATTTTTTTACACCGTTAGATTTTTTGAATTTTCAAATGGAGGGCTGAATTTTTCTCTTTTTCTTTTTTTGTCCAACTATACTATATGGAGCGAACGTTAGGCTTTAAAAGGACATGAAAAAAAAGTGAGAGTAGTAGAAATGAGAATGTTAAGAAGGATGTGTAGTCATAAAAGAAAGGACAGAATACAAAGTGATTATATACAAGAAAATATTAGTGTAGTACCCATTGAAAAAAAGATGACAGAAAAATAGTTAAGATAATTTGGACATATACAAAGAAGGCTACCAGAGATGTCAGTTAAATAAGTAGATTGTATGATTTTTAGTTTTGTGAAATGGAGAAGAGAGAGATAAAAAAGGACATTGGAGTAAGTCTTCAGGGAAGATCTCAGGGTAAATAATATTCTTGAAACTTTGGTTTTTAATCACGTCGAATGACATCGTGTGATCTATGTAGCTAACCTCACCTAGTAAGACAAGGCTTTCTTGTTGTTATTGTTCTTTGTTTCTTTTTTCCCTATCTTTACAAGTTTACCTTCCGTTCTCATTTATCTTTCCTTTTCTTCTTCGTCTCATTCCTTCTTCTCTTCATCCTAATCAGTGACAATGGTGTTGCAGTGACAAAAACCTTTAAGACCTTATACCCCAAATTTGGGGTTGCTGATGCGTGGCTCAAACCCCGCTTACCCTACGAGTCCTTCACCTTGTGGGTCATGAAGCTTGACACAAAGAACTTCCACAATCTCTGGCAGAGCTCTCCCATGGTGAAACCTCTCTCACAGACTCCACCTCTCCGATTTGAACTATTACTATAGTTTGGGTTTGCTGCCATCATAGGGATTGTGGAAGAACTTGGGTCTGTGCTTGGTCGGGGGGAATGGTGACATTCAAATTCATATGAGATGAGGGTTAAGGCGCGCGATTCAGGTTCGTACCCAAATTTGCCCAATTGCTACATTTTGCACACGATGAGTGCCATGGCGGAGGGTTTGCTTGAGGGTGATTTTTCTACAACAAGGTTGATGAGTATGGTTATGGGGTTCTTCAGGTGGTGGAAATAGGCTCGGAAGGAGAGTGGTTGTGGTGGTCGATGAAGGTGTTGCTGTCGTTGGCATTGGTGTTGTGCTGCAATGGCAGAAAGTGCTCGGTAGTGAGAGAGAAGAACAGGGACGAAATGAGAAAAATAGAAGAAAAGAGAGGAAAAGAAAAAGAAAAATTCTTAGCCTTCAATTTAAAAACTAATATATCTAATAGTCAAAAATTAATTTCCCACCATGGTAGACTTGATCTAGTCTCCCACGCTAGCCAGCATCATAGATCATAACTGAATAAATAAAGTAAGAAAGCAAGAACAAAAGCACATCATGTGTGGAATTATTATCTAAGGAGGTGAATAACAAATGTCAGTGAATGAATTTTCTTGCATATCAAAATGGCCTTCGATACCCACTTTTATCTTTGCTGAAATATCAGTCACCATATATAGCTTACTTTTTGGAACAGAAACAGTAAATGTGCATCAAAATTGCAGAGAATTTAATTGAGCAGAACAATGGTCAGAAAGAAATGAAAAAAGACTTAACTGTTCCTTACACAGGGAGATAGGGACTTGGAAATGGATGCTAGAAAATCAATCTTTCAAAGGGTATGCAGTAGGCAGCTATACTGAGAGAATTATTACAATAAATTATTGGATATTTATATATCTATTCAATTAGTTTTCTAATATCTTAGCAAAGATGTAGAACTGAGTTCTCAAAATATATATCACCTCTGTCCAACTAACTGCAAATTTGGGAGAGGAGATGAATTGTTCCTCAATCCATTCCATTAGAAGGTCAAACATTAAGAAGTGAAGTCCTGTAGGCTAGAAGCCTTTTAGATGCACTAAAACTATAATAGAAGAAAAGATCAGGTAAAGGGCAGAGATTTGATCATTCTATAAGATGATATTACAACTAAATACAGTGCTTAAGCAAAATATGGATTAAAACACAATTGAACTAATCATATTATAAATAGACATATCTATGGTTTAAATATATAATGTACATGGTTAAAGTGTTTCCAATCAATTTTTATTCTAAAAAAATAATTTAAAACAAAAGCAGGACACTAAAATACAACTAAGATACTACACTGTACATTTTGGTGGAAAAATTATTAACTTTGGTTGGAATCTCTTTCAAGCATCTCCCTGTTTCCTGATCTTCAAAGCATATCACCATATTCTCTTCAAAAAATAAAATACAAAAGTCAGTTAACTTTTACAAAAATAAAAATAAAAATCTTCCAATTGATCATTGCATTATAAATAAAAATGAAAAATCAATCACCCATGCATCAAAGAATCACTGATGGCAATCTTGTTATGAACTGTGGATAAAGGGACAATATAAGTATGGCATTTGAACAAATTAGACAAATAGGCATTAAACACAAGAAAGGTAAATTTTTTGGAGTAAATATAGGACTTAGATTGATTAAGTAAATTTATTATACAGAAAAGTAACAGGTGAGTTTATTTTGAAGAAGGTAAAAACTGAACAATAATTTCCAGAAAATTAAATACTTGAAATTCAAAAGTGTCAACTAATTGGTATCCTATTGATTTTGAAAAACATTCTGTCCATCTAGGAATCAGCATAGGTATACATCACTCAGGCACAACAAATTACCCATGTCTTACCAGGTTTAATATCTCTGTGTGTGATGTTGCGATCATGACAGGACTTGAGAGCTAATAACTGAATAGATAAAAAAAGAGGATTTATCAAGAATATATAGTACAAGGTAAAATCAAGAATAAATTCTGGGAAATTTAATATGCCCACATCCAGGAAACAACTTTTTTCCCCTTTTTATTGTTAACAACAGCAATCAAATTTATTTAACACAAGTGAAAAATGAAGATATTCAAATACTGAACCTCCAAAACTCTCTTACAATTTAATATACTTGAATAATGAATGTTTTACATGTGATCAGGGTTTGAGACCATGAAATTATAAGAATAAAATGGGACAAATTAAGAAGTGTATTACCTTTTAATAAAGCCTAGTTGCATACTTACTCATTTCAAATATTAACCACAAACTGTTCAACCAAGTTATGCAGAGGTTTATAATGCACCATGCACCACAAACAAAAAGAAAGAAAAATGATGGATATCTCAGGATAAGAAAAACTGTAAACCTAGGGAAAAATGATTTATTTTTATTTTTTCCAGAAAAAAAGGCAGTATCTAGTATCTGCATAGATTTCAAAGTATATTCTAAAGCACATTACACTCGCACTCCCTAAGTTTTTTTTCAAATTACATATAACATCGCTCTTTTGTCAATTCTTACACTAATCACCCTTTATGTTTAAAAACATTACACTGACACCCTCTTGTATATTAAAAAAGCAGAGGGTATTTGTATAATTTCACAAAATTTTAGGGATAGTTAGTGTAATTTACTCGATATTTTAAATACCAGGGAACCATAAAGGTTATCAGGGCAAAATGCCGCAAAACCTGAATTTAAGACATACCAGCTGCCAGATAAGGTTACACATTTCTGCTTGCCCTTCTTCTGTCGTTTTCAACCAATGCCACCACTTTGATGGACGTAGCATTTGAACATGTTTAGCTTGCTCAAGTCTTTCTTTCTCGGCAGTACCATATGCATCTTCCACGGCATACAGAAGTTTAGACAACGACACACCCTCATAACTAAATACAAGCCATATTTCATTGGCTCGAGACTCAAAAGACTCCACATATCTTGCAATATGATTTAAACCTTCTTCATATGTGGTTCTTTGTAGTCGAAATTTGTTTGGAAATGCTTTCTCGGGACCAAACTTTGGTGTTTCCAAGACACATTTTGATTTTCCAGCTGATAGTGGATCTTCAAAGCATGTAGAGGCGTTTAAAAAAATTTCTCCAAAATACTTCTCCCTCAGCCCACTTAAGTAAACAGCAGATCCCCTCTCCACCTGTTTAGTGCATTTAAGAGTTATTTCTGCTACATGCTTGCATATGTATAATTAAATATGTAGTGACTCCTGAAAACAGAATTTCCTCTTAAAATCTAAGCAGATAGGATAAAGAGCAGCAAGTCTAAGCATGCCTCCTTTCTTTTGATTGGGATTTATATTTATCACTAAAAGATATTGTTAACAAATTATTGTTAGAGCACAAAAGGCTAAAAAGTGTGGTAAAAAACAAAAAGGACTTGAAAAAATTCTATTGGCAATAAGGACAGGCATGAGACAAGGGGATAAGTGAAAGAGACAGCTGTGAAAGGACACAAGTCCAATGGAAGGGATATGAGACAAGCTCCAATATCAATAATAGACAAGCTGTGAGAAACGTGGGAAAGGAGGAAAAACAATGGCGAGCTTTAGATTTGTTCTAATGGGAGCGTAAAATAAAATCAAGACTAAATGACTGGATAGAAAATCACGAACATGACACATCATACATAAAAAATAATTTATTATAACTTCAGGCTTTCAATTTTATTCAGATTATAATTACTGAACTTGTTTACTATAAAAGATTCAGTTTTCATTTTTAGGTGATAGATACGTAAGACTAAAATAACACATCTAATTTATATTATATTTACCAATAAAAAAGAGCACCATGGAAAAAAAAAATGAAGGACTAAGCTATACCAAGACCCAAAGCATACAGCAGAAGCTGAAGAGGAACAAATCAACAAAATAATTAAAAGAATGAAACAAGCAACTTTCTCTTGGGCCAAGTAATCAATACAAAGACACAATGATCCAATTTCAAGATGTCCATTTGTCTTCCAGAAATATATAAAGAATAAGGACTGGGGCAGTGTACTTTGCATAAATAAGTAAGGCAGCGGATGTTGCATGTTAATTATGTTGATGCACAACTAAAAAGGGTACACGCTCCTTTATCACAATACATAATGCATTTAGACACCTAAAGAGATCATATTGCAATGAAGCCATTGAAAGCACTTCTACATCACTCAAATATATTACCATTATACGTTTCAAAATGTACAGGGTGTAGTTAGAAGGACCATCCTGACAATCAGAAGCAGTAGAGCTGCTGTTTGTATTTTTGTCATCCTTGCTCATTTTTTCGGCATTACTAATTTGATTACAATTCAAATGAAAAGCCAACCATACTTCACCATAGGATCCACGTCCAAAACTCTTCTTCAATACATACCTATACACCGAAATGCATGTTGGCTTTATTATTGGGCTAATGAAAAACATTTCCAAGCATCAAATTCACAAACATTACAAATCAATGAAGCATAATGTCAATCATGATAGTACTGACCATCCATATAAGATCAAAGCCAAGGGAATCTCAAAATTGTATGAATTAAAAAGTGACTTTTCCACAAGATATTAACCCTCCTATATTTTCCTAGAAACTATATTGACTTCTAGACTAATGAACTATAAGAATTTAAAGCAGATAAATTTACCTTAAATCAGGCATAGAATAATCAGAAGACCCATTATTGGAATCAGTATCATGTAAAGGAATAGATTCAAGAAGACCAATGAAACTGGCAAATCCTTCAGGATTTATGCATTGGTCTTCAGCCTCATTAACAGTTGGACCAAGGTGAAAGCAAAAGTTTTGGTTATTGTATAAATTTACAGGACCACCTGAAGCTGAAAAGGGAACCAACCAGTATTTGATTATAAACGGATAAACTAAAATTCAACTATAAACAAATGCAACATAACAGCAAAAAATTAAGAACAATCACTAAATTCACTAAGATTATGTAATTAGATAATAGACATCTTTGCTTACTGGCATGTTGATGAACGGCATCTGGTAAAGGCTGAGGTAGTTCATACAAATAGTCTTCCCAGTCAGGTTTTTTGGCAATCTGCTTAGAGTCCTCTGGTTCATCAAGATTTTCAGATAGATAAAAACATCCAAAATCGCCATCTTTTACTTCAACCTATCAAAAATAAATCCAAAAGCATTCAGTCATTCAGATTGATTTTGACCAGATAGATCTCTTTTTAAAAGTGAAGTAATAATTTATGATAGAAAGTTGCTTTAATTGTGGTCAACCCTAGCTCGCCTTAGTTGGGGCTCTTTGGGAGAAGCCTTAATTGCAGTCTCAACGGTGGTGTTTAGTCCCACATCAACTAGAGATAAAGCTCAAATAAAACTTATAAAGCTTGAACAGCGCTCACGTTACAAGCCAGTTTTAAGGGGTTTAGTAAACCCAAATTCTGAAATAGTATAAGAACCTATCCTAAATCCTTTGTTTGGCCACCTGTGTTGCCAGTTTACCACGCTTTCAGGCAGGTAGCCCTGAGCATGAAGGGGAAAGCCTTCTCATTTGTGGTAACCCCTAGCCCACCTTAGCCGTGCCTTCTCATTTGAGGTAACCCCTAGCCCACCTTAGCCGAGCCTTCTCATTTGAGGTAACCCCTAGCCCACCTTAGTCAAGCCTTCTCATTTGAGGTAACCCCTAGCCCACCTTAGTCATGGCCTCTATGAGGACAGTCTTAATTGCTATCTCAAGAGTGGTGTTTAGTCCCACATTGACTAGAGATATGGCTTAAATAGGGTATTCTCACATTACAAGCTGATTTTGTGAGATTAAATTATGCCCTAAGGCCAAATTCTAAAAATCTACTAAGATATTAAGCAAAATATACCGAGAGGGATGGAAACTAATTTGAGGGTAAACATATAAAGAAGAAGCAAAATCCCCATAAATGAAAATTTACACATGCATTTCAATGCTTAGGATGGATGTTAAAAAGTAAAACTATTTTTTTTGGTAATGTATATAACTAGTATCAGCCCAAATTGCTTATAAATCACCCTTGTGTGTCTGTGTGAGATAATACAACATCTCCACACCAAGAGTGAGAAATTGATAAATCAATTTATGTGCATAAAAATACTTAACTCTCTAGAGTCAGAAGAACAAATCTTATACCCCCTGATAGGGCCTCTAATGTGAAGAGGGGTCCAAATGAGCTGTCAATCCAGCAGTGGCCCAAGCCCAATGTGTGGCAGGTTTATGTTAGAAGAAATAACAAGGGCAGAAAGGGAATACCCACGTAGCAGGGAGTAAGAGAGGGGAGTGAACCATGTAAAGGGGAAATCTATTCTAAGGGGGCTGATAAGAGAGAGACAACGGGGGAGAATCATTAGGTAGTTATGGGCAGAGAACTAACTGTTTTCTGAGAGGAGCCTAGCTCAGGCAGCAGGAATGATCATTTCTCTGTATTTTCCTTTTGCAGCAAATAATACAAATCATCTCTCATAAGTTTTTCGGCTATATTTTTTTATTTGGTGTTTCTGATTCCCATCATCCCCCTCACCCCAAGCAAAATGCTATCAAGTAACCAAAAAAGTATTACACTTCTCTATTAGTTCAACTTTTCCTATTATTTTGCACTATTACATTGGGGGATTAGATAGGTAACTAGGCAAACGGATAGTGGATTGGAGTCCCTCAGAAAAAATTATGGCTGAAATTCCAAGAAATCTAGTAAAGCAGGTTGGTCCTTTTCATTCAATTCAAAACATACAAACAACTCTAAGACATCTTCTAACCAAGTTTCCTCCTCCAATTATAATATCTCAAAATCACAGCTCCAAGACTGACTCAATCACATTTTTGAAGAAATACAGGATAGGAATCTTCTAACTTGACACACATCACAATTCTCTTATAAATTGACAAAATACAGTCTTTTCAAAAGAATCAATTAACTCATTAATCATGTTTAAAATAAAAAAATAAAATATTTAGGCATAATATCTTTGATTTAAAGGATATTATTTTATCTTTGATTTAGAGGATATTATCTTATCTTTGATTTAGGAAAAACTATAACTCCTCTAATTTAGTGTAATCAATCTTTTTCTACCTATATAAACAGTCAACCGTGTTGTATTTATATACAGAGTTTATCTGTGTTTATACACAGTTTCTCCTCCACATTTTTATTCTTTCTCTTTTATTTTAACATAGTATCAAAATTTGATCAAGTGATCTCTTGAGAATCGTGTCTGCTCGATGTACCTACTGATCCTAGAGATAAATGTTTGACAAACCATATACAACTCTGGTTTGTCCTTTTGCTTGTTGTTCATTTTTCGGAAAATAAATTTTTTATTGTCACCCCCTATCGTTGGTCGCTACCACATTGTCAGTGAGTTTTTCTCTTGAAAGTCATGTTTGCTTGGTGGACCTACTATCCTTGGAGATAAATGTTCGACAAACCATGTACAACTCTGATCTATCCTTTTGCTTGTCATTCATTTTTTGGCGAAGAAATTCTTTATTGTTGCCCCCTGCTATTTGTCACTACCATATTGTCAGCGAGTTTTTCAATGAGACCATCATCATCATGGTTACAATCTTTTGAACTATCTATTTGCAATGCATTGGTCTCATCTTTGTCCTAGATGTACTGACCTCATCTTGTCTTAGATGCTCTATCCTTGTTTATCTCCCAGATGCATTGGTCTCTGTCTATCTCAGGTGCACTAGTCTCAACTATGTCTCAAATGCATTGTTTTTTTCTCTGTTCAAGATGAAGTAGATTTTGTTTCGTGTTTGAATAATTTGGGTCTCCAACATTATTGATTTGAAGCTTCTAAATGTGATTTCAAGAAGAACAGACTTTGCTTTGCCTGCCATGAATTTTCTCTTACTGATGACAATTTCAACTATCTAACTAAGCTATTTTTTTTAGCATTTCTCTTTGGCTTCTCTAGCATCCCTGGTTTGTTTTTCAAACTATTGTTTTTTTATGGAACTCAATTTTTTTTTGTTTTCTATTTATTTATTAGGAATAAATTATTTTCTTGTAACAAGTTGAGCTTAGTAAGCTCTAGCTTGAGAGGGAGTGTTGAAAATAAAGAAATAAAGTATTTAGGCATAGTATCATTGATTTAGAGGATATTATCTTATTTTTTATTTAGAGGAAACTATATCTTTTCTAATTTATTATAATAAATTTTTTTTCTGCCTATATAAACACTCATTCATCTGTGTTGTATTTATATACACGATTTATCCATGTTCATACACATAGTTTCTCCATGTTTATACACACGGTTTCTTCTACATATTGTTGTTCTTTCTCTTTTATTTTAACAAATCCAATTAAGACATGAAATTTATGAGAGAAAAACAAACAAAATATGGATGAAATTGACAATAATAAATTTCCATGGCTTTCAGCCATACCAATATTCGCTTGAACTTGGTATCTACCAGATGAGGGTGCTCCAAGTGCATAAGATCAGATGCGATGTCATTAACTGAGCAAGTTCCAAAATAATAAATTAGCTGATAAGCATCAGTAGCTACACATACAGGAATAAACAAATTAAATAGCTTCAGCAATCATTTAAGTTATCAGCAGAGAACATACCATGCAATTTTGATTTTCTTTACTGAAATTAAATGGGACGTAAACAATTGTTACATACAAATGCACATCAAATGTATAATTATAAAAGGGTAATTTTGTAAAACTTTATCGATGATTTAGAGCAAGCAAATATAGCCAATGCATGCTTTATATATGCAACTTCATATGATTTTGCATGCCACTCTAACTTTCTTTGGACATTTCAACACAAAAGCTGAAGATATACAAATTCACACCTAGAAAAGAATTGCTTTTTAGTGGTTAGCATTTAAAATTTAATAAAGTAAACTCAAGAATAGAAGTAATTAGCAACTACAAAAATACATCCAGATATGAATTTTAAAATTTAAACCATATAAAAAGGATATTTCAATCAATTAATAATTAAAATCGTATAAGTTCTCCCAAAAATGTCAATTTTTATCGTCTTTCCACACCTTTATTGTCTTTCTTCACTACATAATTCTTATCCACCATTTTTATAGTGACCAAGATTTGTAATTTAAGTGACAGAATTTCTAAATTGGAGTCCCTTTTGGGCCTTCTTGACTCTATTCATTTGGTCTTCTTCCCCAGATAAAAGGATTTTGTTTTTGTCCTTGGATCCTTCTACAACATTTTTCATTTTTGCCTTTGGGGTTCCATTCCTCACTCATTCCTTGTAGGGGGATACTTTTCTTCTAGAGAAATTCTCTTGGAAATTCAAAGCTCCATCTAAGGCCAAAGCTTTTATTTGGAGACAGACTTTGGAAACAAAGGATTTTCTTAAGTAGGTATATGGGTAAATTTGTCAATTTAGCAAAAATTAATTTTTTACAGCCCCATGTGGTTTTTTTTCCCTTTCATTTCCAATTTTTCTCCTCAACAAAATGGTGGAGAATGTAATTTCCTTCCTACTTCTCATGATCAAACAATACATTAACCATTAAGCCAACAAAAAATACCTGAGCTTTTGGAAGCAGTTTCCTGCAGACCAAATAATGGGAAACCTGCATCCCTCTTTCCAATATAGCTTCTCCTAAGCGAGTTTGCACTAAATTTGGCAGACTCCAGAGGAATGACAACTGCTGCCACATTGTCCATACTGCCCTTTTTGAAGGCGGTATTAACAACTAAATCTGCCAACGAATAGGAAGATGAACGGGTACACTCTGATCTCATGTTACTAAAACGGCGTACTTCCCACAACAAATCACAGACATCCTGCATGCTCATCTTCTCAAATACACCATCTGATGCTACCACCAAATAGCTATCATTAGCAGTCAGAGGCTGCCAATCAGTCACTTCTGGTGCAGATATGACACCATAACTGTTGACAATTCATTATAAGAAATGCATTAGTATTTCAACATAAAAACATTAGATTACAAAGAAACCAGTCATCCTTAAATCTTAAGTAGTTAGCCCTCACACAAGAACTTAGGCTTGAAGCCTAAAAAAAGCACAGGCAACCCCTGCTTTGCTGAAATTCAATTTTAATACAAGAAAAAGAGCTGGTTTAAATTTATATCCATAATATGAACTATGTTTGCAGTTTCAACTAGTTTTATGCTGGCTGTCAATGGCCTACTAACATGGCCCTCCTCCTTCACCTAAGCTTGGAACTGGCTATGAAACCAAAGGCAGAGTTATATCCACAATATGAGCCATCAACCCAAAATCATTTCCATATGATACAAAGATGCTGCTTTAAATATACACATGATTTAGCTATAAGCTTGGGCTTTATGAAAAGAATTTGCACCAAACCTACCTTTTAAAGAGTACATCACCAATAGCCCGTGTAATAGCCAGCTGACCATTTATGCGAGGCACACCACCCCAATTTTGAACTTGACCACCAGCTGATTCCACCCGAGTTCTTTCATCATCTCTGTCTGGATGATGATCCCTGGTCAATTCCTTTACTGCAAAATGAGTGAGACCATGGGAAGAAGCCAATCTATACTTTTCACGATCCCACACAGAAACAGAACCCTCATGCTCTTTCTGCCTATATAGCTTTAATAATGAGTCTACAAATCACAAGGAACTAAAATTAAAAACCTTTTTAGTCATGTTTCATCAAAATGAAAAGTAGGCTTGTTGCCCTGTCATAACCAAACATCATATTTAGACAAAAGAAATGCACAATAGAATAATATATAATATTCTAATTATGCCATCATAAACTTGTATATTAAAAATTGAAAGTTTAATTACAATTCGTAATCTTTCTCACCTTTAGCCTCTCTGGGAGACTGAAAATTTTCAGAGCACAAGATGGCCTTAGAGTCTCCAATATTGGCAACCAAAATTTTATCATCTGCTACCAAAACAATGGTTGCTGTAGATCCTGAGTGAAGATTATTTCTAGAGGCTTCCTTCATAGTTCAATTACAAGAGGTCAACACAAAAACAAGTACAAAAAAGTATGGTATAAAGTTTTGTAGAACTGAACAGAAAGTCAAACTTACCTCAGAAAATTTAGCATCAATGTCATGGACTGCTCTCAACAACGCTTCCTTCAAAATTTCCAAGTGTAAAGAATCATCAAAATTTGGAGAAAATGTATTCTGAAACCTGGAAAATTATTTCTAATTGAGATAGACATACAGATCAGAGAAACAAAAGGTAAGGAAAATTTTAAATGCTATTAGAAACACTTGGTCCACCTGTAAACCAACAAAACAACTCTAAAACCAAAGCAAATGTTAGTAGTGACTACTGACTGGTGACTAATTAGACATTCAAAACTGTCCACCAGAATACTCTAAATTATGCATTTCTAATTGACATAAGTTCGTCACAAGTTCACAACAAGAATGCATCAACATGTCACTTTAACATTCACTGCTCTGCACAAAACCACCATTTATTAGCAAAAGAGTAATGTGCAAAGCATATAAAATCATACTTGACATTGAATCACTAATACTGTACTAGAGATACAAAAGCACTTTCAGTTATCAATTACTTACAACTGATTGATACAATCATACAAGTAAAAAGTAAAAGCAGAGATATAAAGCACCTTTCAAACTTCAGTTCATGCCATTCCAAACCTAGAATCTCTTTCCATCTATGCAGTAGGTTTACATGATCACGATCTCTCTTGTGAAGCACTGTCTCTGTTGACGTCTTGGAAATAACAGAAAAGGCGGCATCGAGAAGAAAATAAGTATGCAGAACGAAATACTCCAGTAAAAGCTTCGACGCCATCTCACTAGCTTCCGCACCGTTATGACCGTCGAAAACTGCCACAATCCCGACCGCAACCTCCTTGATCCCGTTCGCACCTGCTTCAGCATCAAATGCAAGAAATTACAACGAACGCTTTAGACGAAGCTTCTGGAACAGAAACCAGAGGAGAGAGGGAGAGAGAAAGAGAGTTTCGTACCGGGGAAGGGAATGCGAACATCGAGGACGCAGAGAGCGCGATCCTCTTGCGAGTTTCTGTGGCCTTGAAGCATCGCGGTTTGGCAACGAGCAGTGGTTTGGGGAGGGGAATCGTAATCGGAGAGCTTCCAGCGGGGGCATTTTGGGGATTGGAACACCGCCGGAGCACCGCCGTTCTTGTAGACCGTCAAGCACGTAGACGATTCCCCGTGAACGAAGGGGATTGTGGCGCAGAGCAGAAACCCTAACGCGAATGGAAGGTTCCGTGACGGAGTCTTCGGAATCATGCCTTGTAATTGAAGTGAGAAATTGAAAGGCGCCGAGTGATGCTCATTGCAGTGCAGTGCACACACTCTCCACGTGAAGTCTATTGCCGCATTTCCAACAAGTTTCTTCCTGCCCAATTTTAATTCTGTTATGATCAGATTGTCCGAAACCGCCAATGCCAATAGTATTTGCGCCAAATATCTTCAATTGAACAGGTCACGCCAAGAACGTGGAACTCGAAGTATTTTGTCTATTACCTAGCACTTCTGCACTTTTTTTTAAAGTAAAATCAAATATGTTTTTATCCTTTAAAATATTTTGAAATCTACTTTAATTTCTATGAAAATTTAATATATTTTAGTCTTTATATTTATTAAAAATATGTGATTTTAATTTTTCATCAAATTTCCATAATGATTAAAATTAATATTTTTAAATATTTTAGAACAATAAAATTGTATTTTT
>JAMLFT010001451.1:0-30742 GCA_026544285.1 Pachyrhizus erosus
AGATCTTTTACAAAACATTATATTTTAATAAATAAAGGACTAATGTGTTTTAGGTGAATTAAACTCTATAAGGAACATGATTTTTTTTAAATGAAGAATATAATTTATCTATCTCTTAATAAAAAAATAAAAAAAATATGATTCTTTTTATATGAATTAAGAAATATGATCTATCTCTTAGATTTATTATTATTATTATTATGTGGATATGGGTAAGGTCTTTTTATCACATATGAAGGAATAGACACCGTTAAGTGAAACATGCTTAACTTGCTTGTCGGGGACTATGATATGTTCAAGATGGAGGAAAACGAGGATATTTAAATTATGTTTGAAAGATTCCAACTTATTCTCAATGAGCTTAGAGCACTGGACAAACATTATAAGAACTTTGATCATGTTTACAAAATTTTCATAAGTCTACCTAAGAGGATAGGTCTCAAGTGACAATAGTTAAGATGTCCAAAAATCAGGATCAACTCTCACTAGAGAAGTTAGTGAGAATCTTGAGGATTCACGAAGTGGAGTTGGAGCATGACTAAGGAAAGAAAGGGCAAGTTTATCTCTTTATGTTCAAAAATTTAAGAAGACATTGGCTTTGTCATCCAAAGTAATAGTGGTAGATGAATTCACCAATGATTAAAGTAAGGAGAAAAACTCTAAGAACGATGAGATTTCCTCCATATCAAAGAAAGATCCACTGTGTGTGAAAAAAAGAAAGGAGACTCTCGATGGAAGAACTACTCTAAGAAGTTATCCAAAGAGACAAGTCATAAAACAACCATAATTTGTTATGAGTGTAAAAAACTTGGTCATATCAGGATTGAGTGTCCACAACTTTCCAAAGAAGAAGAAAAGAAAAATAATAAGAAAACCTTCTTCAAGAAAAAGAAGAATGGTTTAATGGCTACATGGGAAGACCTCGATAAAGATAATTTTAATGAGAAAGGTGGCAAAGAAGCCAACTTATGTCTTATGGTAAACGTCTCCCTAAACGAGTCCAACTCAAGGAAGAAGAAGAAAATGAGGTATATTTTTCCAATCTTGAATCTTTTGAGAGAAGTTTGTTATGAACTTCTTTCTAACTCATCTATTCTTTCAAAATCCTACAAAGATTTAAAGAAAAAATTTTCAAACCTCTATAAAAAGCATGAAGCTCTTATTTTGAAGAATAAATCTTTGGAGAAAGAAAAAGCCAAACCTAAAGAATGTTCATCTTTAAGTCAAGATTTAGATGAACTTGAAAAACTTTAGGCTAAAGTCAAAGATTTGAAAGACAATCTCTCCACATTTCTCAAGGGATTTGAGAATTTATTAAAGATTCTAAAATACACCAAACATCCCTCTAACAAATTAGGTTATGGTTACAAGGGAAGGAAATGTGTCCAAAATAAGCATGCTCCTACATGTTATTTTTGTGGCAAACTTGGATATATGACATCCAAATGCAAACACCTGCTTAAGAGAAGTACATCTAAAGCCCTCTTAACCTAACAAGAAAGGAACTAAGTCTATTTGCATACCTAAACAAAAAATTGTTCCTATTTCATATCTTTTTGACAACAGAAACAAAACTTTCATCATGTTACCAAACAATAGGTGCTCGTAACATATGACAATAGAAAAATGTATAATCCTAAACCATAAGCCAAAGAATGGTGAAATAGTCACTTTCAAAGGGAATCAAAAATAAAAGATAGTAGGAGTAGGTAAGGTAGGTATGTTGTAATATTTTTTTATTGATAGCATTCTTCTTGTTAAAGGACTAAGACACAATTTATTGAACATAAGTTAATTATGTGATAATAAATATCATGTCTCCTTCAATAAGGATCTATACATAGTAAAAAAAAAAAAACAAGGATGAGAGTGCCTTCTTTACTACCCAAAAAAAGGAATGATTTGTATAAGATTAAGTTGGGAGAGCTGAAGGATCAAAGGGTATCATGTCTAGTGTCTATCAAAGATGAAAATTGGATATAACATAAGAAGCTTGGCATGCAAGCTGAAGATTAATTTATAAGCTGAAAAAGCATAACTTCGTAAGATAACTTCCAAACTTGTCCTATAAAGGAGATTATATTTGTGAGGCATGTTAGATAGAGAAATGAGTAAAAACCTCTTTTCAAAGTAAAAACTTCGTTTTCACTTCTAAACCACTAAAACTACTGCATATTTATTTGTCTTTGTGAGTGGTAGAAGGTATGATTTTGTCATTATGGACGACTATTCTAAAAGAACATGGGTTATGTTCCTTACCTATAAGGATGAGTCTTTTCAAGCCTTTAGTACATTTTGCAAAAGAGTTCCAAACAAAAATAGGCATATGCATTGCTTCAATAAAAAGTGATCATGGAGGGGAGTTTGAAAATGAAAGTTTTCTCAAGTTCTATGAAAAAAATAAAATTTTTCACAACTTTTTTGTGCCAAGAACACCTAAACAATATGATGTGGTAAAGAGAAGAAAAAAAGCCATTGCAATAAATGGCTAGAATCATGTTGAATGATAACTTTACTCCTAAACACTTTTGAGTTGAAGCAATGAATATTGTATGTTATTTTCAAAACAAAAAATACATAAGGTTTATCATAAAAAAAAAAAATCCTTATAAATTATGGAAAGGGTGAAAACGCAACATATCTCATTTTCACCCTTTTGGATGTTAATGTTTCATTCTAAGGACAATCTTAGTAAGTTTGATTCTAAATATGGTGAAGGAATTCTATTGAGATATTTTGAAACATCTAAAGCCTATACAGTTTATAACTCTAGAACTTTAGTAGTTAAAGAAGTCACTCATGCAAAGTTTAATGACAACAAGCTTGATAAGGAATTATCAAAGCTAGAAGATGATTTTGTAGGAATGAGGTTGGACGACCTAGTTCATACATCTAACACTAACCTAGGAGCTCCTACGTTTGTTGATCCAACAGTCGTCCAAGAGGAATAAAAAGAACTTACTAGACACAATTGATAGATGATGCATTACCATCCAAACAACCAAGTCATTAGGGACATCCATGACAAAGTCAAAACCAAATTATCATTCAAAGAGCAAGTTTACAATGCCTTAATTTCAAAAATAGAATCAAAGATAGTGGACGATGCATTACAAGATGGAGGATGGATTAAAGCCATGCAAAAAAAGTTGGAGAATGTCTAGAAGCTTGTGGAGTTACCCAAAGACAAGCTAATCATAGGAATAAAATAAGTATTTAGAAATAAGCTTGATGAATTAGGTAAGATTGTGAGAAACAAGGCTAAACTTATAGTGAAAGAATACATACAAGAGAAAGGTATATATTTTACTAAAACCTTTGCTCCTATGACACGTTTGTAAGTCATTCATATTTTATTTTCATTTGTAGTTCACAATAATATAAAATTTTATTAAATGGATGCAAAAAGTGCATTTCTAAATTGAGTCATCAATAAGAAAGTCTACGTTGAACAACCCCATGGTTTGAGAGTAGTTCTTTTTCTCAATATGTTTTTTTAACTCAACAAAGCTTTATATGAACTAAAACAAGCACCTTGTGCTTGGTATAAAAACTAAGCTTATTTTTAATAGAAAATAGTTTTTCTAGAGGAAAAATTCATATTACTCTATTTCGCAAAGACATATGTTTTCAAAATATGTCTAATGAATCTTATAAGTCCAAACATGTTTCTAGATAAATAAACAACATCAGACTATTTTTTACTTACACATTTGTTACGTACATTTAATATTTTTCTACACATTTTCATATGTATAGAATAGTTACTAATTTAGTTCACATCAGTTTATATCTTTATTAATGTTCTAACATTTGAATTTGCATAAATATTTAATGAAAAGAAAACAACATACAAAGATAAGTAAACTTCTAGATAAAAAATATCATTGAGCTCTAGAGTTTGTCAACGAAAAAAGACTAAAGTAAGAATGTTTAAAAAAGTAGTTGTATTGTTACAAGCTCATAAAATGAAAAAGAAACAAAGTACAAACATATTTTCTTTCTAGTGACAAAAGTTGAACATTTATAATACAAAAACGTAAAGAAGAGTCATGCATTTTAAAACATAAAGAAAAAAAAGAATAACATTATGTCACAATATATACTCATTCCTTCAAATCTATAAATATCAACATGCATGAAGACGGAGAAAATTAGCAACTTTGAATCAAAATCGACTTACTTTGTCATAAGCTCTTATACTTCTATTTGTTATACATCTATTCTTGAGATAATTTTTGTATAAGTTGTTTGTATCGTTAGTTTGTTAAGTTGTTGTATCTTGTGTTGTAGCTTTGTTTTCTCTGTAAAGATTTTGCGAAAGCTAAGGAGTGATTTAATCAGGTGACTAAGTAGTATAGCTAAAAGTGATAATAAATAATACTTGGGTTGGGTGCACTATAAGTGACTTAAAAAAATATTTGTATTTTAGTCAAAAGTGACAAATTCAATATTTGTTTGTAACCTATATTATAGTTAGTAGAATTTCTTTAAGGTTAAGAAGAGAAAATTAAACGTAATTCAAGAGTTAGAACAAACTAATATAAAAACATGTTTTCTTTGTTTGTTTAACTCTCATGTTTTAGATGTCTAACTTTTATAAATTGTTTTTCATTATTTTAAATATCTTTTAAAAAAATTTGCAAAAAACTTATAAAAATCACATGTACTATTCAACCTTTATTCTAATATTTTTCTAATCCTTTATGTTGGTCATTATTATCTAAAATTACCTAATGTCTTTACATCCATATTCTTTAAAATTGTTATAAAATAAAAACTGACAATAAAAAACTATAAAAAAAATTAGACAATTTTAATTTTGTAATAGTTTTAAAATATATATATTATAATTTTAAAAAAATTTAAACGGCAAAGATCAAAATAATTAATACTTTGTAACTATAGGATCAAAATAGAATGTCTTAAACTATAAGTATCAAAATAAAAAAATTATTACAATTATAAGAATCAAAAAGTAAATTAAACAAAAAAAAATGTTATAGTTATAACTAAAAAATAAAAAGTCAACTTACTCAATAATTTAATGTTATAAAATTCATTATTAAAAAAATACACTTTAATAATTTTTATATCTTGAAAAACATTATTATCTTCTAATTAGTAGAAGATATTTTTTTTTATCATATTATTAGAATATAATATCTATTATTTTTTAATTAATTTATTTCAATAAATCTAATAAATCTGAATAATTATCTTTAGTAAAATCTACTTCCTGATTATTTTTTATATTCCTAATTCAAAAACTTACTTAATAACATTTTGATAATAGAAGATATATATGAAATGAATTTAAAAAAAACATTTTTAATACCGAAATGATTATTTCTTTCAAAAGTAAATGTACATTTATTTTTTTTATAATAAGATGAAATTAAATATATTTATTGTTCTCTTAAAAAAAAATACTTATTATTCATCATCTTAACAAAACATTAGAAAATATATAAAGTGACAAAATTTTCACAACAATTGAAGAGTAAATTTTAAATTTTAGTTTTAGATATCTATCTTGATATGAAAATTCATTTAAGATGTTTTTATTTTATTTGAACAAATGAAATTGGAGATAGATAAATAAACATAAAAATTGTGATGATGAACGGTGATTATTTTACAGAGGAAGACAAAAAATAAAACCAACTTGTCTACTCGTAATCTCCTATAGCAACACAGCCTTTCTTTCTCTCTCTATTTCTTTAGACATTTTCTCTCATGGCAACTTGTTTCGCTCCGTTCTCCATTTCAGGTGAATTACTCCGTCTCTTTATTACCCCCTGCCTCCTTAGAAACAACAATTTTATTTTATCTTTTTAAGTTCAGTTATTTGTCCCTTGATTTTTAGGGTTTTTCTGGTTTTGTAAATTTGCATTTTTTTTAAAAACAAATCTTGTCCTTTCCGATAATTAATTCCCATCAACGAATTGAGCATATCCGTGGAATGCAATACTTAAGGTTATTTTTTCTTGAATTCAATGTTTTGAGTAAATCTTGGAATTCTTGTATCGTTTTTTTTTTTTTTGGGGGGGAATTTAATTTGGGAGTAGGTGGATCTTCTGCGAAGTCACCTGAGCTGTGGTTAACAAAGCGTACCTCATGTGGAGTTGGACCTAAGCTCACTGTTCAAAGGAGATCAAACCTTGTGATCAAGAGGAACCGCCCTTCATCAATTTGTGCAGAATACCGGTATGCCATTTTCACCTCACTTTATTTTTGGCTGTGATTTTATGTTTTAAAATAAATTAATACCATTTTAACCCTAGCCAGTAGCCAGACTCCTTATTATCCCAGATTTGTCTTTTTATTTATACATTAAAAGATTAAAATTGAGACTTTGTATTTGGTTGTTATGGTAACATGCTTCATATAAATATGATCTGCTTGGTAATATTTTTTGAATCTTTAAATATAGAATTTCAGGAATCTCTATTTCATTTGTGTTATGTGCACAGATTGGTGTTTCTTTTTAATCTTGTATAGCCCTAGCTTATCGTTGATGCTAGATGAATCATTGAAGAATCTTCCAGATCAGTTGGTATGGTAAATTTTGTCAATGAAAGACTTGAAGTGAAGAATGGTGATGTTTAATGTTTCTTTCCATTGTCCCATTATACTTGTATGTTCTGATTTGACAGTTTTTCATGAATTTTAAAACACATGGTGAATGTGCATTTGTAACTGCTTTCTCTGTAATGAATTAGAACAAAAAATGGTGGCCACTGCTTCATTTCATGAGTTTTTAGATTATTTTGGTGCTAAGTGTCTTTCAAATTCTGTGACCTTGGAGAAATTGTGGAATTTGCATCTCACTTGATCTTATTGGTTGCTTGTTCTGGAAGATTATGCAATGATTTATCGTTCTTTCCATTTACTGTCTCCATTGTATAGTGATAATAGAGGAGGTGGAGGTGGGGATTTTGTTGCTGGCTTTCTTCTGGGCGGTGCAGTTTTTGGAACTCTAGCTTATATCTTTGCTCCCCAGGTGATTCCTTCTTATTGTAATTTTAAATTTATTTAAGGCTAGCAAATTTAACTGGAAACAATGTATGGTGAACAAGCTTGATTATACAATTCAAAAAGAAAGGGAAAGAAAGTTTCATTAACTGTGTGGTAGATAGATAACTTCTTTTGAAAAGAAAGCTTTTTTTTCCCACTAAACAAGGAAATGCAGTCATGACAGGACTGACTCAACAATGAACTTTTCATTGTTAACTATATCTCTGTTGTTTCATTACTAAGTGGGACATTTGTTTTATGCTCTGATGGCTAAATTTGCTTTTGTAAGGAGGGAAAAAAAATTAGTGAATTTTCTTTTTTATATGCTATCAGTGTGCTGTGATGATGAGTTAGAGTCCATGAATGTTTATTTTTATTGACAAATTTGAAAAATGTCTATGTAGTTTATCACTAACTTTCCATCTTTGAATCAAGTCTTATGGTTATGTCTTAAGTACTACAAGCATTCTATTGGCAAAACTTTGAATGGCTTTTATTTTTTAGTTGAATGGCTTAAAAGTCTTAGCAAAAAGTTATATTTGCATTATCCATGTTATTGTTGTACTACTGCTACTTCTATTACTATATACTCATGATATTTTTGTTGCCATTTTGATGGCTCTTAATGTGCTTGTAAGTTTGGATGTTGACTTTACTTTGTGATGCAGATCAGAAGATCTCTGCTAAACGAAGATGAGTATGGGTTTCGCAAGGCCAAAAGACCGATATATTATGATGAAGGGTTAGAGGTAGTTAAGCTTCATTTGGCGTTAGATTCAACCTTTTTAAGTTATTGGAATATTCTTGAGCTTCTTACAATTATGTTATGCTGTTTCTGAAAGCAGAGAACCAGGCAGACCTTGAACGAGAAGATAAGCCAACTAAATTCTGCCATTGATAATGTATCTTCCCGTTTGAGAGGTGGCAACAACATGCCTGCTGCAAAGATAGAAAGTGATCCGGAGGTGGAAGCTACCATGTGAGACGCATTCAGTTTAACACTGGTCGATGATGTTTTAAGCTGGTGAAATATAATGAATTGAAAATGGAATCTCTGTTTTTATGACGATTTGAAGGATAAAAATCTGGCTGCTGGACTATGTAGTTTTTTTGAAGACTGAACTAATATAGTTAAAGCTGTCAATTTTTCACCTTTTCCCCCTTTAATAATGGATGATTTTTGTTTCAGTGCATGATGCAGTTTGGATTGTGGGGCATTATTTAATCGTACTCTGCCTAACTTGTTTCTTATTTTGTTAACTGTGTTGCATGAATAATAGGTACAATGCCAATACCTAATGGAAGACATGACAAAATTATCTATTTCAGAAACCAACCAAAATCAATACTAAAGTAAACTAACAACAATTTTTGTTGTTGTCCAAGAACCAACCACCTGTCATGCCAAGAAAATTGCAAATATGTAAATGATACATTTTCTCTATCCATTTACAATGTGTACAAAACGAAAATAGAAACGATGTGAAAATTATTTTCCTGGACGATCATCATGGGTGCAACATATTAGAAAGGCTTAATTGTATTGTCTATTCTTAATTTTTTAATAAATTTTATTCTTAACAAATTTTATTTCTAACAAATTAAATCTGATGCATTTTATCTTTTAAAAAGTTGTGAATTTTACTATTTGTTATTTGACATGTTAACATAGTTAAATTTTTTTTTTTACGAATTTTATTCTTAATTTTATTTAGTAAATTTTATTCTCAATCTTTGTGAATAATTAATTGGTAAATGATGATAGGTAAAATTTGTATTTTTAAAAATTAAAAATAAAAATATAATCAAACTTATCATAAAATGAAAGCATTTAGATTGTGGACTAAAATTGTCCCACACATTCAGCATAATTGCTTTGTGGCAATTTCCACAATTATCCATGTCCTTAATGACAAAAAATAAACGTGAAAAATGACGAATTGATAACAGAACTTAAATGAAGTATTAAATTAAAAATAAAAATAAATAAATTAGATGAATAATTTAATTAAAAACATACATTGTTTTAGTAAGAATCTCAGGCATATTGTATTTTTTTATGCTTCAGCATCATTATGTTCTTTACTATGTAGAAGGTATTGTATCAGATTTAGCCCAATGTAATCAGCATATGCTCTTCGCTGGAATCGAATGTTTATCGACTTTGACAGGTCATTACAGTTGGTTAATGTCTGTATTTCACCAATGCTTTTTTCCACTCTCTGATTTTTATTGACTTTTGTTGCATTATCTAATTCAGTTTTGACTCGTGCAAACACCGCTCGGTTTTTTCCTCCTAGGTACACCTATCCTTTATAATCAGGTTAATCATAAAATATTTTTGCAAGTATCAAACAAAAACATGATCAGGTTATATACTTATAAGTGTGCAAGAACAAGTGTAAGTAGTTTTTTTTTTAACTGCAAATAACTCTCAAATTGTGGAGTGTAAAATAAGAAATCCAATGTGGAAGGTTGATCTAGTTGTATTATTGGCTCACCTATTTCGTCTGCAAATTTAGCTACAACTACCCTAATTAACTAACCAAAACAATGGCAATTGTAAGTCTGATTCTGATAGTTGGGCAAGATGCAAGAGCAACTGAGTGGCAGACATCTCAAATTTTTGTGTGAAAAAAACAATTACTAATCAAATGACATGAATATGATTTGTTATATGAAGCATCAATACTTCAATTTGTTTTTTTGGATATTTTATTGATACGTATCAGTGAAGTATTAAAAGCAATGAATTATCATAATTCAATTTGTTTCCCGTATTTAATACCAATATTCTTTGGATACTTTACTAATATGGATCGGATATCGGTAAAATATCCAAATTTTTAAAATATTTTATGAAATTTCAATACAGTTACATGAAATACCTAAATATGCATGATACAAAAACACAGTACCAATGTCTATCATTAACCAAAAATAAAATTATTCTCTTTATAAATGATTTTTTTTTTTAAAAAAAAGCAAGATTGGTAGTAATTTTCCTATGCGTAAATAATAAAAAGTAACTTATGATGACAATAATTTTTATTTTTTTATTTTTAGTAATATCCTAAAAGTATGTTTTTAATTTGGATTTGCAGAATTGCAATTATATATCTACAATGTTTTATGAAATTTTATACATTTCTAAATATGTATCTTGCATATATTGTATCATATATATTTTAAAATAACTGTATCATCATATCAAATATGCATTGTATCTGATACAAATATTGTATATGTACATCAAGAATTATTATATTTTTAACCTTTTTATTTTTATTTTTTGTTATTCTTAATAAGATAGGCACCGTGAAAAATACAGGTATTAATTAGGTGTGAAATAAAAATCTCAAATAGGCAGATATTTCCTGATTAAAAAAATATTATACATATACATATATATAACAAAACAAGGACAGTTGGGAAAGGTTTTTATTTGGTCAACCTCTCCAATTTAGATTTATTGGGCTTAGCATCCCTCTTCCAATGCCCATTACTCAGCAATTAGGCGATACTTGTGCCCCTACGGAGACTGAATTCTGAGCATAGTAAGTGGTAAAAGAAAGAATGTGGTGGAGTTATAGCCAGAAAAGTCCTTCATAGGACATTGCCAGAACAAACATTTTCAGGAAGGGCTGGCCAAGATGCAGTATTTCAAGCTCATATGCCTTCCCTTAATTATGTCATTAATGGGCATGACTCATTGTAAGTAACTACATATAACCAATCAGCCTTTAACCTCCATCAGTCCATCTGCCAAACACATGGCAGTTAGCTTTACAACCCATTACTATTCGTTTATATTGTTCGACAAAAAATACAATATGCCTTTGAGATTCTTACTAAAACAATGCAGGCTTTTAATTAAATTATTGATTAATTTATTTATCTATCTATATTATAATATAAAAGGTCTTTTAGTTTTTTTTTTAATTTTAATAGTGGTGTTCAAAACTGAAAACAATTACACGGAAAATTGAAAGAAACTAACAATTTAAATCAATCACTTTTTTTTTTATTGTGATTTGATTCAGATTTCTTTTGTCAAAATAAAACCCAACTAAATTGAGCCTTTAATATATTTATATTGATTTGTAGTGTTATGTAATAGTATTTAGAATTCTTTTTATAATGAAAAAATATGATTCTATGGCATTCGGATCCTCTATAGCAAAATTTGTATGCCGCACCGTACTGACTCTTAACAATTTTCTACTCTTCGTGTATTTTGTACAGGTGCATGTAGAAATTAAAGTTATTTTTTTTGGCTGTAGAGACCGTAGAAGATTCATGCTAGATACGTGCATTAAACATTTTGGTTATACTAAAGTATGAATTTATAATATCGATAATACATACTAACTAATTGATTATATTTAGTGATCTAAGATGCAATTAAAAAGGGCTAATCATGGCTTAATAAATTATTAGGTTAGTATTTTTTTATTAGTTGTCAAATTAAAAACAATTACCTAGGCTGTGAATTTTGTAAAATGTATTAGAAACATTTAGTGGGAGGTTAGGAAGTACTTCTATAGGTCAATCCCAATGTGCTCTATAATTGGGGAAATATGTCCACATCAACTAAGAAATAGAGCGCCTAACAGCATGAATACAGCAAGAAATAATATTGACTATTGCCTCCATACTAAACAATACTGTAAAACTATCAATATTACAAAATCTCAACCCACTAACTATATGCATAATTTTCCTTCTAAAATACTATTTTAATATTTGTAGTTCCCAAAACTCAAAATTCATGGCAGATTTTTACATCAGTCATCAGCAGCAGGATAAGACTGATACTTCAGGCCATAATCTGGGGGAAAGAAGTATTACAAACGCAATCAGACAATAGCCCCATAGCCTACCACATTCAAAATAGATAAGGAAGAGGGGCCATTCCTGTGTAGAGCTTCGGTTCACAGCAGAGATCTGAAGAGGTGCGAGTGTCACAGGTAAATTCATGCTAAAGAGACATTGCAAGGCAGCAGAAGGAGGGAGTGACAAGAGCACCCGAGAAAGAGAGAGAGCAAAGCCGATGGATGGATAACGAAGGAAAAGGTGAGCTGCACCATGCATTGGTTTATGGTGGCTTACAGTAACCCCGCAAAAGCTCTGCATATCCAATTGTATATATAAAATTATCGCGATTCAACACTGTAACTGACGCAGCATTAAGAAAAATTAAGCTGCTGAGACCTTGAAAAGATCACCAATAATCACGGCAAGAACATTCCCCTGAATTAATATGATGAAACCTGTTAGCATCTCTCACAATTAATTCACGACCAGTTACTACTGAGACTCTTTTTGCAAAATCATGGCAGTCTTTGCATGATCGTGTATTTTTTAATACCATAATGGGAGTCTCAGCTGCAGTGCATATAAGACCGTAGGCTATAGCTAGTCTTTCACTATGATCAAGAAGCTGCTCTTTCCGTTCAGTAAAGTCACACAGAGCATCTTCTTCATTGAGAAGGCAGTCCTTACCCTTTTTGAAAGAAAAATTAAGTTCTTTTAATTTTGAGTATATTTGTTCTGTTTGAGGGTGGTGTCTATCACCTACCACAAAACGGTGAACTTTACCCTTCACAATAATCCAGCTGCAACTGACTTCCTTCCTCACGTTCCTTTCAGTCATCATCTTTCTAAATTGGGCTGCTTCACCCCACTTCCCAGCCAAAGCATACAAGTTGAACATGATCACATAAGTAGCAGAGTCTAGTGGGTCCAGGCGCAAGATGTTGTCAGCTGCAATCATCCCAATCTCAAGATTCCGATGGCTCCAACATCCTCCTAATAGACTTTTCCAACTCATAACATCAGGTTCAAATGGCAAACTCCTTATCACCTCAAGAGCCTCCTGTAGCAGTCCAGCACGAGAGTATATATCAATCATGCAATTGTAATGATCAATTGTTGGGTTCACACCATATTTGTCACTCATTGAATCCAAAAATTGCTTTCCCTCTTTAACTAAACCTGAATGACTACAAGCATTTAACAAACCTATGAATGTGACCGCATTTGGCCTTGCACCAGACTCCTGCATCTCTTTAAAAAGCCTTAAAGCTTCAGAAGCTTTGCCATGGTAAGCATGAGCACATATTATTGCAGTCCATGCAACAGTATCGGGTTTATCTATTGTCAAAAATGCTTGATGTGCATAGTCCACTTTGCCGCATTTTGAGTACATAGTGATCATAGCACTCTCCCCAGACAGGTATGCAACTAACCCCTTTTTTATTGCATCTGCATGGATTTGAGCACCGCAAATCAAATCTGAGACAGTAGAGCATGCTTGGAAAATGTTGGTATAGATGAATGAATTCAATAACACTCCTTTACTTCTTATTGTCTTAAAAACCTCAAGAGCCCTGTCAAATCTACCACTTTGGCAATATCCAGCAATTAAAGTACTCCACGAGAAATCATTTGGTTCATGTATGCTATCAAAAGCTTGATGTGCCGCTTCAAACCTTGCACACTTGACATAAAAATCCACAAGTGGAGTACCAACTGAGACCTCAGATTCCAAGCCAAGTTTTATACAGTAACTATGAATTTGCTTTCCAGTGTACAAGTCTCCTAAAGCAGCACAAGCCTTGAGCACTATTGAGAAAACAAACTCATCCAACTCTACATCTTCACTTATCATCTTGGCAAATAGCAACAGAGCATCCCTGTTCCTTGCAGCTTGAGTATAGCCCACCATCAACCCAGTGCAAGCTACTGCATTTTTCCTAGTCATCTTATTGGTGGCAACTTCAGCACCATCCAACCACCCACACTTGACATACATATTGGAGATTAAAGTCTCAATAGAAATATAGGCAGCAAACCCAATTCTTATCAGCTGAGAATGTATCTGTTTGCCAAAGTCTAACATTGAAGGGTCTGCAAAAGACATTATAAGAGTACTGAAGATAGAGGAGTTTGGTATAATCCCCAAATCCAGCATACGCAAGAGCAATCTAACAGCTTCATCTATATGCCCTTCCTCAGTGTAAGCAGATATAATGGTGGCCCAAGAGGATAAATCCCAATCAACCATTTTATCAAAGAATCTCTCTGCAGCTGTGAAACTCTTACAGTCGCAATACATTTGAAGGATGCAATTGTCAATAAACTTATTGCTGTTGGCCGTTCTCTGCAGTCTAGTATGAAATAATTTTCCATCAGACAGTGCTCCCAGCGTTCCACACATTTTAAAGATGTATTCATATGATCGAGGATTAATGGAAATACCTGCTTTGTCCATGCTTCTAATGAATTCATGCACTTCTCTAAGCTTCCTTTGTTTAGCTAAACTAATCAAATGCAAGTTCTCAACTTGGCCTTGTTGATGTTGATGGATTCTCATTGAAAAATGACTGCTTTTCAAAGAGATCCATGAAGGGATTTGAGAAAAATTAGTATGTCTCGAATCATTAATTTTATCATTAGCTACCACTACTGGTGAAGAATTGGAAAGCAGCCAAGAGGACTGGCAAATTGTTGCGAACATTTAGTTTGTCTGAGATTGGAAGAATGTATCCTTGTACAACTTTGGTCAGATCCAACAAGAGAACCCAGTCCAAGAAAATAAGTCAAATGATAAGGATGGCATCCAAGGCACACTCTCAGCAACAATTATATACGGGAAATCTGAGTATTCTATTTGATTCCTTGTGTTAAGAAGCCTGATCTGATCTGATCCGAAAAGAGAAAGATGGAGAGAATCAGGGGTTAGATAAAAGCCTAAGAAAAAAAAGTCTTGCCACTTACAAGAGAAGAAAATAAAAGAGGTAAAAGTGTATAAATGAATTATGCTTCTTCCATAAATTAAAATCAACTTATGCAGTATAACTTTTCATAGAAATTCTCCTAACGCACATATAAATGTATTTGAGCAGCCAAAGTATCCAAAATCAATTCACTTATAGGTCAACGGAGAATTGAAAAGGACAAGGTTCAATAATCTGAGACAATTGAATCATTATCATCTACACCATACAAACAAGGCACAATAGATAAAAACAAAAAAAAAAAAAAAACAGAGTACCGATTGAAGAGATTCTGCACGCAAGCATGCACGCGCCCTTTGTAATTACGGTCGATACTTGAGGATTTGGGGTTCAGACATCGCTCGGTTTTGAGTTTTGAGTTTGGACTTTGGAGCTGTACGCTACTTTACAATATGGGATGTGACTTACTGCACCCACCAATTTCATCCTGCATTCCCTTTTAATTTTCTAATTTTCAAAATTACCCTTCTTTTAAATTTTTTTTCTCAGCCTTAATTACTTTCCGACTCTCTTTTTGTTCACAATCTCTCCAACACATAGTCCGAATTTTTTCCACAGCTAATATTATCGGATCACATAATCCAAAATAAAAAAAGATATAGATTACTCAATTTTTGAATTCACATATTTTTTTTTTATATATTTCATATTAGTTGTTTCAAAATAAGTATTATATTTTAAAAATTAATTTTATAACATTCCAAAATATTTGTTAAATACTAATTTTGAAAATGAAAATTGTATTTTAAATTAAGTGTTTTGGAGAAATATATTTCAATATTTAGAGTCTTGAATCATTGTTTAAATTAAGTGTTTTAAAATATTTTTGATTTATTTATTTAGTTATTTTGTTAAAATTTGTCATTAAGGGATTTATTTAGTATTGATTTTACTCATTTATGAGTAAAGAGATTATGTATATATATTTTTATAATAGAAAGTCACTACACTAACATTTACATATTATAATAGTTATGTATTTCCATCAACAAACCTTATTAAAATAATATCTAACAAAATTAGAGTCTTATTTTTCACCTAAGATTGTCATTTCCCTCGATATTGAACTAGGAGAGTGAGAAGAAAATTAATGATAAGGTTGTGTAGTTTTCTTGGAGCAGTATAGATATTTTATTTAGTTAAGAAGAATAGGAAGTGATGGAGGGGAGAGAAAGGGAATGAAAGGAAGGGTATGAATTTCAATTAAGCATCATGTATAGTTAAGGTGATAGTGGAGAGAATAAGTTGGTTAATAAAGAGAGAGTTCAATAGTGACACTTAAATTGATTTGGTTTTCTCGTCACAAATATACTTTTGATTTGATTTTTTCAAGATTCTTGCTTCGAAATGAGAAATTCTATTAGAAGTTATGTTTTTCTTCTAAAGTACATGGTAATCTCAAAGAAAATTTTTTAAGTTAAAATTTAACCTACTCCTTTAGAAGCTACTATAAAAATTACAAATTTTGTTTTCAACAAATTATGATTTTTGTATATTGAATGTAGAATATATGTTATTTTTTATCTTTCAAACAATTTGTAAAAACCTTTGAACGAAATATCAAAGTTGTAATTTTGTTAAGGTTTTTTAAAACATAGAAAATGTATGCAACAAGTAATGCAAATAAGTAGTAAAATATACAATAGAGAACAATTTAACTAGTTCATCCCAACTTGAGTTATGTTCATTACTTACATTAGTAGACTTTCTCCATTAATATTAAAATGTTGAGGACATTATATTTTTTCTTTTGAAACCTCCAAAAGCTCCTATACCTCAATATTATGAATCTTTATAGATTTCACTCCATATTATTTGCTAGTCTTTGTAAGTTACACTATGTTACTTTATCAAAGTTTTTATAAACTCTTCAGTCAATTACTCTCGAAGCTTTTGTAGGCTCTACCTTGTTATTTTTTAAAAAAAGTCCCTTCAGACTTTACACACAAAATAACAATTATTATTTAATTTACATAATAATATTGTATTCACTCAAACTTCAAAAGTAATAATCCTTGAGTTTACTCTTTTTATTTTAAAAGTTTTAACAAACTACACCTTTTGGGATACTATTTACACTATAGCACCATTGATAAAGGTGTTTATAGATATTATTTTGAATTGAAAGACTTGACTTTAACATAAAATGTATTTGGCTAAAAAAAATTTATGATGTATGATATTCTTTTGAGAAATTATTTTTCACTTTACCTTATTTTTTTAACATTTTTTTCATACAATTAACTCTTTTAAATTATTCTCTTTCATCTATTTTATTTTTTTTCCTTTCTATCAGATAGATTTTTAATAGGTGATATATAAATATAAATTAAAACTTTATAAATACTTTTTTAACGAATTATTTTTAAACAACTAGTATGACTTAATTTTTTAAAAAAATAGTTTGAATCGTAAAATCCAATAAAATGACCACGAGTTATCTTTTACTTTAAGTAAATTACACTATCGTTTAGGTTTTGTAAGAATATATAAACTTTTTTAACAGTTAATATATAAAATGTATCAATGAACGTACAATTAAGAAAAAAATTTGTGTAATTTACTCCTTATTATATATAGAGAGAGAGAGAGACCTTAGAATTAGCCTAAGGTAGAGAGGGTTGGGAAATCCGTGTGGTGTAGCGGGTATCCGACGAAGGTAGAGAGGGTTTTGTTTGGTTTACTTCTTTCTGTCTTAAACCCAAAAACAAAAGAAAGGGTGTTTTGAGTTTGAGAGGTTATTATGAGGAGTCTTGTCTATCGCTCTCTTAAATTCTTACACTTACATTTACAGTTATACGTAAAACCCTTCTCAACAACATCTTCACAGCACCACCCTCTCCCGGGACTCCTTCCTCCCGACGATACTTTCTCCCACGATTTGCCTCAACACTACGCATTCCTCCGCAGCTCTTTGCTCAATTCCGCCACCCAAACCGCTGAATCCTCTAACGACGCCGTATCCATCTCAAACGCAATCAGAACCGGCTTTAACGCCCAAACCCTAACTTTTTTAAGGCAGTTTCGGCCCAAGTTAAGCGAGTCTTTGGTGATTGAAGTCATGAATCACGTGAAACACCCCGACTTGTGTGTCGAGTTCTTTTTGTGGGCGAATCGCCAAATCGGTTACACCCACACTCCACCGGTGTACAATGCGCTAATTGATTTACTTTGTTGCCATTACAACAATGATAGAGTGTCTCACAACTTTTATATGCAAATCAGGGACCATGACAGGGAACTGCTTCGCAAGTTGCTCAATGTTCTCATTCAAAAGTGTTGCAAGAATGGCATGTGGAATGTGGCTTTGGAAGAGTTGGAGAGGCTTAAGGATTTTGGCTACAAGGCTTCTCCCACCACTTACAATGCTTTGATTCAGGTTTTTCTTAGGGCTGATAAGTTAGATACTGCTTTTTTGCTTCAGAAAGAGATGTCCAATAACGGCTTTGCTATGGATGGGTATACTCTCAGTTGTTTCGCGTATTCCCTCTGCAAAGCGGGGAGATGCGGGGATGCGCTGGCTTTGATTGAGAAGGAGGACTTTGTGCCTGATACGGTTTTCTATAATAGGATGCTTTCTGGGTTGTGTGAGGCTTCGCTTTTCGAAGAAGCTATGGATATCTTGGATCGAATGCGGTCTAATTCCTGCATGCCCAATGTTGTCACTTATAGGATTTTGGTTTCTGGATGTTTGAGGAAAGGGCAGCTGGGCAGGTGTAAGAGAATTCTTAGCATGATGATGACTGAAGGCTGTTACCCAAATCGTGACATGTTTAATTCTCTTGTACATGCTTTTTGTAAATCAAGGGATTACTCTTATGCATATAAGTTGTTCAAGAAAATGATAAAATGTGGGTGCCAGCCTGGCTATTTGCATTATAATATATTCATTGGTAGTATATGTAGCAACGAGGAGCTGCCTGGCTCGGATTTGTTGGAATTGGCTGAAAAGGCTTATAGTGAGATGCTTGATTTAGGGGTTGTGTTAAATAAGGTCAATGTTAGCAATTTTGCACGGTGTCTTTGTGGAGCTGGAATGTTTGATAAAGCCTTTAAGATTATATGTGA
Organism: Pachyrhizus erosus; assembly: GCA_026544285.1. Lineage (NCBI taxonomy): Eukaryota > Viridiplantae > Streptophyta > Magnoliopsida > Fabales > Fabaceae > Pachyrhizus > Pachyrhizus erosus. Next base: position 18,891 of record JAMLFT010001451.1, read on the forward strand.
AATGATGAGCAAGGGCTTCGTTCCTGATGATAGTACATATTCTAAAGTGATTGGTTTTCTTTGTGATGCCTCCAAGGTAGAGAAGGCTTTTTTGTTGTTCGAAGAAATGAAAAAGAATGGCATTGTTCCCAGTGTTTACACTTATACTATTTTAATTGATAGCTTTTGCAAAGTTGGTCTCATTCAACAGGCTCACAAATGGTTTGATGAAATGTTAAGAGATGGCTGTACCCCAAATGTGGTGACTTACACTGCTCTTATTCATGCATACTTGAAAGCAAGAAAGGTGTTTGACGCAAATAAACTATTTGAGATGATGTTGCTTGAAGGTTGCAAGCCTAATGTTGTTACATATACAGCTTTAATTGACGGTCATTGTAAGGCTGGGCAGATTGATAAAGCTTGCCAGATCTATGCCAGAATGCAAGGTGACATTGAATCCTCTGACATTGACATGTATTTTAAGCTAGATGACAACAATTGCGAAACACCAAATATTATTACATACGGGGCTTTGGTGGATGGTTTATGCAAAGCAAACAGGGTTAAAGAAGCCCGTGAACTATTGGATACCATGTCAATTAATGGTTGTGAGCCTAACCAAATAGTGTATAATGCTCTTATCGATGGGTTTTGCAAGACTGGAAAGCTTGAAGATGCACGAGAGGTGTTTGTAAAGATGTCAGAGTGTGGATACAGTCCAAATTTGTATACCTACAGCTCTTTAATTAATAGTCTGTTTAAAGAAAACCGATTGGATCTTGTTTTGAAAGTGTTGTCCAAGATGCTAGAGAATTCTTGCACTCCCAATATGGTTATTTACACAGACATGATTGATGGCCTCTGTAAAGTTGGAAAGACGGATGAAGCTTACAAGCTCATGCATAAAATGGAAGAAGTGGGTTGTTATCCAAATGTTGTAACTTATACTGCAATGATTGACGGCTTTGGGAAATTAGGAAAAATTGAACAGTGCCTTGAGCTATATAGAGATATGTGCTCAAAGGGTTGTGCACCAAACTTTATAACATATAGGGTCTTGATAAATCATTGTTGTTCCACTGGCCTTCTTGATCAAGCACACAAACTTCTAGATGAAATGAAACAGACATATTGGCCAAGGCATATATCAAGTTACCGTAAAATTATTGAGGGCTTTAACCGAGAGTTTATAACCTCAATTGGGCTTTTAGATGAGCTGAGTGAGAATGAATCGGTGCCAGTTGAGTCTTTACACAGAATTTTGATCGATGATTTTATCAAGGCTGGAAGACTAGAAATTGCGTTGAATCTACTTGAAGAGATTTCATCATCTCCAAGCCTTGCAGCTGCCAACAAATATCTATATACTTCTTTAATTGAGAGTCTGTCACATGCAAGTAAGGTTGATAAAGCCTTTGAGCTTTATGCAAGCATGATAAATAAGAATGTTGTTCCAGAGCTTAGCACATTTGTCCACCTCATTAAAGGCCTTACCAGAGTTGGTAAGTGGCAAGAAGCGCTACAATTATCAGACAGCATATGCCAAATGGTTTGTCACACTTGCTCTAACTTTGTGAAGTACAAAACAACACAAGAATAAATTTTCCATGACATTTTGCTTGGTTAAATTTTTAGTATTCAGCACTTCTCGTATGCTTTTAGTGGTCAAAAAACTGCACCTCCTTGACAAAACTGTTCAGTATATGTATTAGACCCCTTGGGTTATTATTTCGGCATGTTTATTCTGACTCTGACCCCCTTTTTTTGGCATTTTCTATCAATAATGCAGGATATCCACTGGTTTCATGAAGAGGCAACCAACGTGAATTATATTTCTGATGTACAGAACTACAGATTGAATGCGAGTTTTGTAACTGAAGGAAAATGAATACAGGTAGGATAGAAGAAATGGTTAAGCTGGTAAGAGGTTTCTCTCTCTTAATCTGTAATATATCTTTTGGTGCCTTCCATTTATTATTGATCTTCATTTGCAGATGTGGGTTTTTGCAGTTTGGGTAAAAACGACAGCAACAATGGAAGAAGAAACGTGGGATTTTGAAGAAATCTCACAAAGATGCTCTTTGTAATCGATTAATCTCCAAGTTTTAAAATCCTGATTCTGTCCATCTATCATTACATCATGCCAGGGGTAATGATTTAATGATATATGGTCAAACATACTAATTGGTGATGCCAAGGTATATAAAAATTGAATTTCTTGCCTTGATATCTTTTGGAGCAAATTACATCTCAATAATGTTTCTGTTATTTGCTAATATTCTAGAAAGAGAAAAAAAATTATATGAAGTGTTACATAATTGCATTAAAGGACCAATGAACTTAGATTGACATAATGAATTTTTAATTTTTTATGGAATGAGTTGTTTGGCCTTTTTTGCAACAAATATGTTCACCTAACCGGAGGTTTTTCCTCCTATCATTTGCAAACAGGGCTTTAGTGTTGGTTTTGAGGATCTATTTGTGGTCAGTCATTTGCATGCCAGATTAATTTTCTGATACATGAATGGACCGTTCTTTGTTTTTGCTTTTCGTGTTTTGCTATTTTACCATTTTGTAATTTAGAAATTTTGTGAAATTTATGAATACAGAATGGCAAGTCATTTACGACTTTCACTACACTAACCAATCATGTGTGCTATAATATTACCAAATATGCTTGCTGGTTATTTTTGTCAAACTAGCTATGTTCTGGGTTTAGTTGTGAAACTGGTAAAATTTAAAGTAAAAGTCATGTTAATGTATTATATTGCTTGTCTGTTTTTGAAATTCAGTACAAATAGTATCTTTTTTTCAGTATGAAGCAGCTTGGCAACTAAGGAATCAGCTTTTTGGGCATATTTGAGGAGCAAGGAGTTTGGGAAGTATCCTTGGTTCAATTTTTTCTATTCAGTTGAGAGACTGGCCATTAGAAGGAATCCAAAATGGTCTGGTATTGTGCTTTCTGCAGTGTATGGTGTCTAAAGGTGGACTTGCATGGGTTTGAGTCAACACTCTTTTGCAAATGGTGTCTATAGGTTGAATTTGTGGTCGTTATGGGTTAGGGTAATTGAAAAAATAGCCTCTCTACCTCTCCGGACCTCACAATTAGGGGATTTTCATGCATTAAACTGCCCTGTCGTTTGGTGGTGAATATAGATAGATTACAGCGCCAGGGTTTTTAATTAGGAAGCAGCATCTTCTCATCTTTGTTGCTAGAGTTGTTTTCTTCCCTTTCATTTCCTTTTGGCCGTCTAAGGAGGATTTCTTATCCTCCGGTTTGGCCATCTCTCGTAACAAACTAGGTCATCCGAAAGACAAAATGAGCGTGTCAAGGAAACGGTTCAAAATAGGATAAAAAAAGGCTTTGGAATATGTATAGTGCACAGAGGCTTCCTTGAAAGCTTGAGGCAGACAATTACAACATGATTTCTTTATAACGTAGTGCTCAAGCGAGTTTGTGAATGGGACCTAGCTTCAGACAATCTGGAGTTTACTAACCACTCCCCAGATATATGTTTTCTGGGCATTTTTTCGTCTACTCGAGACTTGGGGCATGCAGTCACTGAATCCTTCATCATTTAAAGTGAGCAAGTTGACGTACTTCTAAAGCTACCATGGCAATCTTATGATTAATTGCGCATGAGCTGATCTTGTGTATGTACTACCATTGGGATTCATTCTGTATACATACATGAGTACGAGGATCCTACACCTCATGTTCTACCTTTTGTCTCTCTGTCTTCTAGATTAATTTCTTTTCTTTTTGTTTGGTTGGGGGAGGGGTTATGTGACGTATAAGATATAACTGATACTTTTAATTTTTAAAAAAGAATTAATAAGATTTAATTATGTGTCATATGCACATTGCTTGAGACTATACTAATTCTGAACTACGTAATAATTTTTTGTTGATTGGAGACACTCATAAGACTTCTTTTTGACAATCCTATATCCCTCCATTCTTAAAAAAAGGCAGAAGCAGCCGTGTATGTTCTGGAGGCAAAACTACTTGCTGTTTCTTCATATTTATTTCATTACTCTTCTCTCACTATATATAATTTTTGAGAAATTGATGTTCGGATCATATATAAATGAAGAAAATCATAATTTTAAATGGATATTCTTCAATATCTAGCATGCTTAGAAATACGTTGAAAATAAAAAAAATTACGTTTGAAATGTAAAAATTATAATTATTAATTTTTAGAAATTCCATCTAAAACAAGAAAATTATATTCAAAATGTGAAATTAAACGCGTTAATTTTCTTATTTTATAAGACGTGAATATTATTTACAGACTAAAAATAAAAGTGTAAATCAAAAGTTTACATTGATATAAGCATTTTAAACTTATTTCTAACTAATCAATATGTATTTCACCCGAGTAATAATACTAAACATGTTTTGCATGACACGTCGCATCAAATGAGTATGTAAAAGCATATCCATGGAGATTTTGTAATAAATAATACGATAGACTTATAAATACATCATGCTAGGTGAGGAAATGCAAATATTAATAAACCAAATGAGTCTGATGAAATAAAAAGTAAAAACCATCTAAAATAATCTATCAATTTAAAATGAATAATTCTAAATTTTCCTATAATTTTTTCTTTCAATTATTATATTTATTAAATAAAGAAAATATTGAATAGTTTTAAGATTCAAAAGCATTAAGTAATTTACTTTTTGTAGTACTTTCTAAAAAACATTACAAATTGCTTTTTAAAATAATTTATATATTATTTTTTAATCAAGGTGCAGCAGACATTGTAGGCTCTCTCATGGGATATATTAGGTTGCGAGAAAGAAAAGAAAGAGAATGAGTGAAAAAAATAAAAATAAAAATTATTTGGTTAAAAAGAATAAAATGAAATATTTAAATTAAAATTAATTGATAAATGAAAATATAAAATAAAAATATATTATTATTATATTTTATATTATTATTATTATTATTTATTTTATTATTATTATTATATTTGTAAGAGTGAGAGATCGTACAGCAGGAGAAGAAAGAGCAGCACACAAAACAGGATAATTTCCCCACAATTCTTCTCATTTTTATGCAGAAAATTTTAGCTGTGTGATAATGATTTTTTAGGTTTAACCGTAAATTTTATTATTTAAATTTTATTTTTATAAATTTTATCACTCAAAATTTTTATTTTTACAAATTTTATCCTTATTAACTTATTATTTAAAATAAATTTTAATTTTTATAAAATATTTTATTTTATTATAAAATAAAAAAATATAATAATAAAATATGTAAAAAATTAAATAATAAAATGTATAAAATTTGTATTAAAAATTCTTAAATAATAAATTCATAAAATGATTATAACTAAATAATAAAATATAAAATTAAACAATTTTTTAAAAATCTTCCTCTGTCTTCCTTCGGATCAAACTAGCATTTATTCCTTATTTCTATTAGATTCTTCTCTCTTTCCGCCCCCTCTGCTCTATTTAGTATTTACAGTGTATGAAACAGAGGGTCAGTGACGACAGTTTCTGAGTGTTTTGATTTTCTTCTCTCTAATCTTTTGGTTTGTGTCGCAAATTAAATATTTTAGGTACGATTCGGATCCTCTTTTCGCTCTGCTATTAAATCATGTCGTAATTTTCCCTGTTATATTTGGCTTCAGTTGGCGTCTGCTTCTTGTATTATTGATTGGTGCCATCACGTTTTAGTTTCTCTCTTTATGGATTCATCTTCTTCCGTTTCCCACTCTGATTACCACAATTATTAATTACTAATCATATTATTATCATTACCAGTACCACTTTTAACTATTACTGTCATGTACTGCTCCCTGTTTGGTTCTTTGATTTTCTTTTCTCTCCTTTTGAAATTGATGGATTTAATGTTTTCATACCTTTAGGATCGATGGACTTTAGAGATGGAGCTCGCAAGTTGCCTCGTTGTATTGTTACTGTAAGTCATCAGTTTTTCATATCTTCATGAGTATTTCTTTGTAGACAGAGCTCTAGGCAATAACTATGTTAGAGCCTTTTGATAATGTATAATATATATTTCAAAAGTTGTTACATTTTATTTATCTTGCTTTTTATGCAAAACCAGCTATTAGATTTGTATAATCGAATTTAGGTATTAAATTTTTCTTAATTGATAAAATAGCTAAATTTTCAATCTTTTTTAGACATGTTTGAATACAAATAAGATATTTCAATCGATAGGGATTGGCTTCAACGACTTCAAGTGCTGTAACCCAAGCATACTGGTTGTGTGCTCAAAATTAGACCACGACAAGAGTAAAAAGACAACTATCAAGACACTGAATTAACAGAGCTGTAGACCATACTAATTCTTAAAGAAACTAGTAATCTATATCTAAATGTGTGTACAAAACTGGTAATATTAAATCGAGAAATTACCTATTCTGTAAGATAAATAAATTATGCTTATGACATTTTTTAATATAACCCGATTCTATTAACAGGGTCCACGCTAGTGTATCAAGGTTCCAATCTTAATGCATGTTGTTATTGCTTTATGCTTAATCTGTATATAGTAAATATATAACATAAATGGTTAGTCTATGCAACTGAGCATATACTTTTCCATTCAACATAAAATTTAAGAGTCCATTCATTGTGGGTTTTAAGGCTTGTGCAGATTGGAAATCTTGGTCTTCAGCTGCTATGGTACTTTCTGCAAATAATTGTCAGCGCATGGTATTCCATATCAGTCGTGTGTAATTTGTTTGAAAGCTATTGCATCTCTTGCGGCATATTAAAGAAATACAAGTCTCTTCATTCAGGAAAGGTTCGGTACCTTGCCATTGTCATAGAAAGTGAAGAAGCTTATCAGATTTCCAAAGTTGTTAAACTTTTGCAGTGGCTGGACTCTATTGGTGTAAAGAATGTGTGCCTCTATGACTGGAATGGTAAGAAAGGTTTGGAGAATCAGTGATGTTAAAGTTTCTTTTACTTAGGCCATATAATAGTATTTTCCTTGAACTCTTCATTCTAGGAGTATTGAAGAAGACTAAGGAAACCATATTTCAAAAATTGAAGAACGCAAAATCCATAGAGGTACCTTATAATTGTTTCCCAGAAGATTGCTTCTTTCCTAATACATTAATAAATTTGACTCCTGGTTTATGATTCCAACCTGCCTCTGACTGGTGAGTCTTGTACATTTGCCATATTAATCAGTTTGGTATTTCCACCTTTGCCTCATTTTATTCTGACTGAATCTTTGATTTCTTCCTACTGTTCATATATAGGGGATGGGGAAGGATATAAACAAACCTTTATTTAGATTCTCAGAGATGATGTGTCCTAGATTAAATTGGTTTTACGCATGAAATTTGTTGAATACATCTGATCTCATTTCCATGTGTCCTTGCCTTAAAAAGTTCGTTAATGGTGGGGCTCACCTATAGTATTTGACTATTTGTGGATGCCTTATCTAAGAAATGATTGGTAAGAAGATGAAATAAATGCTTCTGTTGATATACTATATAAGCTACCTGGCTCTCTAATCTTGAGTCTAGACTTAATGCACAATTATGATATGGTGAAAATTAATGGAGAGAAAAGCAAAAGGAAGAAAATGAGGCTAGACTAGAAAGTTATTTTATATTTTAGGTATTTGGATGGTAGGTTGAGAATAGGAACGACAGAAAATAGGCATGAGAATAGTACCTTTGAGCCCACTATAATTTTTGTCTAAAGATGAGGTGAAAAAGGAGAGAACAGACTTTGTACATGAACTACACTTGTATTTCTTTTTCTTCTCCTAATAATAAGAAAACTGTTTATATTTTCTTCTTTTTCTTACTCGTCTAAACAAAAGGAGGGAAAGATGATCATTCTTTTCATTTGTTTTCTTTGTATTCTCTCTCCATATCCAAAAATACATTAGTAGAAAATATGGATCATAAATGGCTCATTCAGATGCAATTGCTGTCAAACATAAATAGTAACTTCTACTGTTATATCACTTGTTTGATCTGATCTAGCATTAACTCCGTGCAGGAAGTTAGTGAAGTTGTCACAAGCAATGCTCCAGATCACATGACTTTAGAATTTCTTTCTTATGTGGATGGGAAGGAGGCAGTGGCCAAAGCTTCTAACCTGATTTTTGTGGAGAACTTGAAACAACATAACTTGGGTGGAGAACTAGATGTTCAATTCTTGTTAGAACCTCAACTGAATGAAGCATTGCAAATTGTTGGTATGTTTGCTTTCTAAACCTACTAATAGTTTAAGAGTTGATTGCCTTGTACAAGAAAGTACTTATCATTATTATCAGGTAGCAGAGGCCCTGAGCCTGACCTGTTACTGGTTTATGGACCTGTGAGGAGCCATCTTGGTTTTCCTGCATGGAGACTTCGTTACACAGAGATTATGTAAGTTCTTTCTGGGAAGCTATTATTTATGATTAGATCAGTGCAGTAATAGAATGTTTGTTTATTCACAAGAAGTGAAACTATGCTCATGTATAGAAGCTAAAAGCAATAGTTCTGTTCCATGGTCTTTCTGTTCTGTATTAGGTTATCAACTTGGAATAGTCTATTGATGATTTAGCTGAAATAGAAGTTCTTGTAAATGAAAATTAGTTTAAATCTTGAGCGCTCGGTAAATATAATTGGATCTTATTTAGCTTCTCTCTTTTTGCTCTATGTTCCTCTCTTTGTTTTATTTTATTTTTCCAGTAGTATATCTACTCCATAGTTCTATTGCATAGGTTATGTATGTGATGATAGAGTCTGCTTGTTTATAATTTTCACTTAATACACCTCCTATATATAACCATATATAAATTTACAAGTTAGTTAGTGGTCACATAATCACTTGAAAAAGCTATATACATTTATCTTTTAATCTTGATTGTTCAAATATAATTTAATGGTTTAAATTTATATTTCTTATTTCTCACAATAAACAAGAATTTTTACATAATTATTATATATTTTTAATTAAAAAGACATTTTCTTAGAAGGTTTAATTATTTTTTTTGGTCTCTATAGTTATAAAAAAAAATTCTTCTAACCCCTATAAGTTTAAAACATCTGATCTTGATTCCTATAATTGTAATATTTTAACCCTTTTGGTCCTTCTCGTCTAAAGTCGCTTAATGTTGTTACATCTATCTTTTAAAATTGCTAAAAACCAAAAACTGCTGGTGTAAAATCGCTAAAAAGATTCTGGTATTTTTTAACCGTCATTTAAATACACTAGTAAAACAACTTCGTTTTTTAATTTATAACAGCTAAAAATTGCAAAAAAAAATAATCAATTTTTAATATATGACAGTTAAAAATCGTGTAAAAAAAATGCAAAAAAAGTTTAATTTAATATTTTTTAGCAATTTTAAAGTATTTAGATGAAAATATGTTAGGTGACAATAAAGACAAAAATGATATGTTTTGAATTATAGAGACTAAAAAAAGAAAATCATTGCAACTGTAGGGATAGAAAAAGTAATTAAACCTTCCAAGAAAAATTCATAAAGCAACTGCCCTAAGTATTTCCATTTTGTACACAGCTTCTTTTTTCTGCTTTTCCCCCCTTTGAATAGATTCTGACTGATGTTTGCGTTTTTTCCAGACATATGGGATCATTGAACTTCATGAAATATGGTTCCTTAATGAAAGCCATTTACAACTTCACTAAAGTACACCAAAATTATGGTAAGTATGATCTTTACTGGTCTGCCATGGTTTGACCCCGAATAAATTGGTTAATTTTGTACAGTTATTTTTAGTATTAACTGCATTTTGCTTTTTGCGTCTCTATTAATTCCTAAATCATGTAAGATTAGGCTAAAACTGGATCCTAGCTCTCAAGGAGAAGTAAAGCAAACAAATATCTATTATATATAATGTTGCCTTTGCACGATGGGCGGAATTAAGTAGAGCTATGCATAATCTATATAGATTATTGCGATTTGTTTTCATTCTTTTTTCGTTTTTGGACTGGATTGCTAACAGGTACGTAGAGAAGGAATTTGGAAGTAGTTAACTGCGCAAGCACAAAGCAAGGCGTGAAGAATAGAAAAATATCTTAGTGGAAAAAGGACTTTCTCACTTATGTTTTTACTAACTGTAAATGTGTCGTCCTGCATAAGGGATAGAATTGTAAGTCACGACGTGGCTGTTAATTTAAAATAGATCTTTACCTTCATCCCTTGCCTTGTCCCTAGTAACTAGTAACCAGTAACTAGTAACCAGGATGTATTTTTATTTGATGCCAACACTGGGGACTCATATGGCGGATAAATTCCTAATGATAAAAGTTTTTATTCATGATTTATTGCTTCTACACCGGAGAAAATAGTATATAGAACGCATAGTAATTAAATTTATATTTTAAATATTATATTATATTTTAAGTAATAAAATAATATGAAGTTATAAGAAATTAAAATATAAAAATTATTTTATATATAAAAAATAATAATTGATAAAATAATTTATATCTATGTGTAATTTTTAAATTTGTGTTTTTATTGATCTTAAAAATATTTTAGATTAAATTAAAATATTAAAAAAATAAAAATGGAAAATATTGATTCAAATCGATTTCCTACATTGCTTTGGCCAATTCTTATTGGATTTAAGATGAGCTAATTTATTTAGAATGAATGGAATAGGACAATTCAGTCAAGCTTATGAAATAATGGTATGAATAATACTTGATATAAAAAAAGCGCATGCAAAGTGTGAAGGCATTTTTGTTTTGTTAAAAAGGTTCACGCTTATACTAAATAAGGATCTTACCTGTGTGAGGAATAATCGGTATAACTATGGGTTCTATTCATGTTGTATCATTTAATGTAATTTTAGATAAATATCTATTTGTTTAGTTTTATGTTGAATAATTAATTAAATTTGTTTAGTTGAAATAATTTTAGGTAATTTTTGTGTTGAATAAAATTTTTATATTAAATTTTATTATTAACTTATTTTTAGAATTAAAACATTTAAATATAAATCTCTTCACTTTAAAGTTAATTTAATAAAATTAATTTACAAATATTAATCTAAATACACAGTGAATCTATTAATTATTTGGACAAAAATATATAAATCAAGATGAATCTGGACACAAGAGTTGGTTAGGGTTATAAATGTAGAAAATAATACTTATTGTAATGTAAGGGTATGGGAGGAATCTTGAGTAAGCATGTGTTCTGTTGTTTATTTTTAAAATTGATTTTGAATGAAATTAATTATGTAAAAGTTGATTTTGGTTAAAATTAATTTTGAAATAAAGTTATTTATATTTTTATGTTTTTATTCTAAAAGCAAGTAAGAAATGAAATATCTTTTTTACATTGCATTCTTGGCAAAGTTCTGAGAGTGAGAGAGAGAGAGAGTGCTATTTGATAATGACTTTTAAATTCTAAAATTGATAAACAGATTTTGTTAATTTTGAAAAAAACTTAATCATGGGTTTGAATCTTCTCATGACATTTTTGTCAGCTCTTAATTAGAACTAGAAAAAAATTAAATAATAAAAAAAGAGGGCTTAAGATTTTGATGGTGGTGATTTTCACCAAAAGAATACAAGTGGCATTTATTTTAATGATTATTCATGTAACATTTATTTTGATGGTCTTCAGGAACGGGAGTGAACGTCTGATATTATCCTTCCTCCCCTTAGTAGTTTAACTTGGAATTTGAATGAAAATTAACCCATGAGTTATCCTTCACTTTTTTTTATCTGTTTTTTAAGATTTTTATGCGAATACTAAAATACATAATAAATTTTCTTAATCCTAATAAATTAGTTATAAAATTTTTTAGGTTATCCTTTTTTTTATTTCTACTTCATAATAAATACATGTGTAATTTAATAAAATATTAAGTAAAAAATAGGAGTATAA
>JAMLFT010001452.1:0-30720 GCA_026544285.1 Pachyrhizus erosus
TGAATGGTTTTACTTTATTTTTCTTCCTTTTTATTTATGAACTTTAAAAAATAATTGTATATCTAATAAAAATTTAATAAGTGTCCTTAAATAGTTAAATATATTTATCGTAAACAATTTAAAATGTTCTTATAGTGTGAAAAGATTTGAGATGACCAATAAATAAAAGATAATTTTTATTATAATTTTTAAGATTATTATTATAAAAAGTTTATTAATTTATTATATATAATAATTTGTGATTGAATAATTAGTGTATATATATTTTATTTTATATATGTTGTGAAGTTTGAGAATAACAAACATTGAACAAATCTTTCATTAATAAATTACGAGCACATCATATAAGTAAGTTTGATATCATTTTAAACGCAAAATTTTAAGATATCAAATTTATAAAAAAATTTCTTATACCTTATTCAATTTATTCATTTTTATCCAAGACTTTGTTTTCATATTTATATTTTAATAATATATTAAAAAAATAATTTATTATAATAATAAATTATTTTTACTAAAAGAATTATAACATCATTGTGAAATATTATACCATCTACTGTTAAATAGTCATAAAAAAATTAGAGCTATTATTTTATCTTAAAATGAATCAATCAAACAAAAAAAATAGAAGAATTGCATATCAAATAAAAATCTTAAATGTTTATTTGTTAAAAAAAAACTCTTAGGACATATTTAAATAAGTTTATCCAAAAATACTTTTAAAATAAATAAATGAAATTTTTTTCATAAATTAAAATGAGCCTATACATAAGTTAAAACTCATATTTTAAAGAAATTATATAAACAAATTTTAAAATTATCTTATATATAAATTAATTTTAATTTATGAAGAAATTTATTTTTTATTTTATTTTATTTTTCTCTAAAACATACTTTTAAAGTCCCAATTGTTATTAGAAAACACATTACTTATGCTATGTTAGAGCAACAATTCGTCGTGAGAAGCCACCCCACAAAATGACTACATATTGAAAAAAACTACTACATTATTATTGTTGCATGATGTAGTTTTGCTAAGCACAATTGTGTTTATTGTTAACGGTAAAAAATAGGAGAAAACAGTATCAAATTTTTCTATGTTTGTAACGGTAGTAAAATATTGTTTTTTTTTTTTCGTCCCTCAACAATAAAAAAATGAATGGAAATATCCTATGTTATATTACTTGTTCACTTTAAATTTCCAAAAGAAAAACCATTTAATTGAAAATTGAATTGAAGTAGGTTTATTAATGATCTCTTAATTAATAAATCCCTTTAAATAAATGTGATATTTTTTAAAAAATAATTAAGGTCTAAAGCTGACTTATTTATTTCGTATAACTTTCTTTTAAGATACGGTCTCATTTTTTAAAAGTTTAATTTGATTAGAAAACTTATTTAAAAATCTTAATTTAAAATATAATATTTTTTAATGTGTTAACAAGTTTGTTTTTAAGTTTACTATAAGACTATCAAAATGATCTTATTTCTTTAATCTGCTAAAAAATACAAACTAGGTTTAAGAAATTTTTTTTTTTTTAATCAATATAGTTTAACTTAAAAATAGATAAGTTTATTGTGAGTTGACTTATGATAAATCGAGTTATTTAGTTAATCTATTTTTTAACAATAATTTAAGTTATTATTTTAACTTCAACTTGGTCTATTGAACTTGTTGAAACAAATATAGATAGTAACCTTATTTAAGTAAAATTACTTCATTCAAAAATAAAATATTTTTAATCTTTTTATACCATAAAAAGATAACTCGTTGAGAAGTTTTTTTTAGCAAAAAATTGAGAGTCTTATTTTTCTTTATTTCTATCATTTTTAAGAATATAAGTGTTTAACTTAACTCAACTTTACAAATCAACTCATAAGGTAAAGGTTTGCACTTCATTTATATATTTGAATTCAATCACATCATTAATCGATGTGAAATATCTAATACAATCCTTCACATTGAGTATTAAATATCTTGAATATAAAGTTTGTAGGACTGAACATCTGTGTATAATTTGAAAATGACTTGATAGCAAATGACCTAATAGACCCAACAACAATCGTTATAATAGATTCTGATACTATATTGAAATGTGAGTTTTAAACTTAACTCAACCTTACAAAAGTGTTTTGAAGGTGAGAATTGTCCTTATCTTTTATAAATTAATTGATCATATCACTAGTGAATGTGAGATTCTGAATTTTCTATACTCTTATTCAAAATTATGATGAGAGGTTTTTACCTCATTTTTTTTCTCTCTCTTTTAATATGAAACAAACAAAGACTTAGTGTTGGCTTATACAAGGTGGAGCCCTAAAACTAGAGAAGATATATGCTCGTACTAATAAATTTGAATTTAATAAGGATATATTGGTAAAATAAAAAAATTAAACTATGTTTATTGTATTCTAAACATATAAATAATTTTGATTATAATTTTTAAAATGAGTTCCACACATCAAAAGTATTTTTTAAATAAAATCAATTTAATTTAAATTTAGTTTGTTCCATTTTATTTTTAATTCTTCCTTTATGCTTGCTTTCTTGTTGCACTTTGAACTAGTTTAGGTGTTTAAATGTTAAATTACAAAATTAAATTAGATTTTATAAAAGATTTATTGAAATTGGGGTTTTAATTTCTTAGAACATACCTTGTTATGGATATCTATCTTGATCCATTTTCTTATTGAGTAAACTAATCCCTAATTCATCATCTTACATTATTATATTTAATGTTGTATGTTATTATAATATGTTTGGATCCATTTTTGTGACACATGATTAGTGTCCAAATAAAAGCTATTAAGGGTAGCTTAAACATATTTCTATAAAATTGATGTGGTTTTGGAAAGATATATACATTTATTGACAAGCTTCTAAACACGATTAGCATATATGTTTTTTCCATCACATTTATTCTAACCTAGATCAAAGAGAAGCTAATATGCATAATTTTTGCATTTATTTTGTTATTGTATGTGATTACCTAATAATACAATTTTAAAATATAATTAAAAATAAGAATGCTTAACATGTTTAAAAACATATTTTTCAAGGCAGCACACTATGTCAAAGATTCAAAAACTACCTTTGATAACTTTGTTGTAGACATGAAAAATTGTATTACCAACGCATGATTGGACATGCAAATTATATATACTAAACATGTTATTAAGTAGTTAAATATGTGTAGACAAAGATATGACAATATTTAAGGCATGTTCCTAAGTTCTCAATTAAAGTTTATATTCAACATATTAGATGCAAGTAAACAAAATACTTATTTTTTTATATATTAAAAATAAATCAAAGTAAATGTTTAAAAATTTTTGACACCTCTAGATGTAGTGGTCATTTAAGGAAATTGAACTATTTTTGACAAGTAGCAAAACTTGTACAAACATTTTGATGCCTAAATCAGTACATGTAGACAACATGTAAAAAGAGGTTTAAATATATAGCTCAAGGTATGAGATAGACGAAATAATAGTAGATGATAGAAAAAATGAATTAAGTGATTATCGTAAGTTATGAGTCATTAACTAGATGACAAGTCTAAAATAAGTTTAAAATAATAAAGAATACATTAATTATACATATTTTGATTTTTTTGGGTACATATATGTTATTTGATTTATAACCATCCTTAATATAGTAGAAATATAATTAATATAATTTTTTTTTGAGATATCACCTCAATAAAATATAATATTTTGAGATATTACATTTGTATATTATGCTTGTATAATTTTTTATTAATCAAAATATAAATAAAAATAAAAGAGAAAAATAACATGAAAATATGATGATTCATGCAATAAAAAAAACCGAAAGAGATGAATTATAAAAGTGTTATAAACTATGTTTTATAAATAATATAACTCTATCTTTAACAAATTTTGCTACTGATATAAAATTATAGATTTTTTTTATGGGAAATAATTCTCCACAAATTGTGCTTGTTAAAAGGTTTTCTATTTTTTGGTAAATTAATGTAAAAAAATTTTATAACTATAAAAATATTTTAAAAAGCAGAATTTATTAAAAAAATCAAATAATTTTTTACTGCTTTTTGTTCAATATCCATTTTGACACGAAAGACTAATAATTCTGTAATTTTTTATTTAAATTTTCGATATAATATGAGTTAAAATTTGAAATTGATGAATTCATTTGAAAGGATAAAATTTTGTTGTTATTATTTTTTTGTAAAAATTTAAAATCTTGTCTTAAAGAAGTCGCATTTCCTTTTCTTTTTGAAGTACAAACTTTCACGTGAGAAAAAAACTTAAGTTACATAACAAACATAGAACTCCCAATATTATTATCATTCATAAATTTAAAGCAAGAAATAAAATAAAATAAAATAAGAAAATTAATCTCAAAGACAGTATAGGTTTGCAACCCTTGTGCTTTTATTTAAAAGAAATAATACTCTTTCAATTTTACAGAATTTAAAGTTTATACATTGTTTTTGTAAAAACCGTCAAGTAAAATAAAATTATTAATATGCTTTTTAAAAAAAATTATATGAAAATTAATAAATTTATAATATATAACAAATAAATAACAGTGTAAAAATGATTTATTCCATGTTTTATCAGCCTCTACTTTTTTTCACGAAAGGATTATTAGTCCCTACTTAACAAGACAGAAAACGAAGAAAAACCATAAAAGAGAAGCATCCAAACAACAAAGCCATGCAACCTACAGGTGTCACCCCACACACATCAGCAGCTATACTTCTTCAAAGAAAGTACACTCTCACCAACACAGCCATAACATCCTTTTAATTTCGTTTTCCACTTAACATATCGGATAATTTTTTTTTTAAACCTTTCCATTATATCTCAACTTTAAGTTTTATATATTTTCAGTTTAAAAGAAATTCTTTTACACTATCCATCAATAAAAAAGTAATTATCAACATATTTTCTAAAATAATTATTATAAAAGATGATAAATTTATAATATGTTTAATTCTTTCTTTATGATAAATTACATATTTACTTGTATTTTTTTTATTTTATTTTTTACATTGAATTTTTTGAGATACACGACCAATACACACATTATTAACTATTAAAATCACATTAAATATATTGATGTTTTATGACATTTGGACACTATGTTAATATTTATAATTCCTCTCTTGTTATTATATCATATTATTATCATACTTACATTTTTTTTTTCTTTTCTAAGTGTCAAATAGATATTATGAGTATACACGCATCATTTTTTATATTGCTTTACACGCTATAATGTTGTAATATTCTAATAAATGCATGTCAAGTGAATTTTTACGTAATAAACATGATAATAATATATTGTTATGAAATTTACGTAAATCTATTGTTATCTTATATAAAATCAAAACATGCACGTAATTTTTCACGTTCAATGAAAAACTAATAATTATAATTTTCACATTTTTTTAATAAAATTAACGTTAATTTTGATTTCTTGATGCGTTTCAAACTATGTACATAACAATTTTGCAATTACACGCACGAACTACATAGATTATATCTCAATCAAAATAATACTTTTTAGTTTTTAAAAAATATAAACCCTAATTTTCCTTCTTATAAAAATTATGGCTTGTTTTCCTTTTATGTCATTTACTATTGAAATAAATAAGCACGAGGTTAAGTTTCGCAGTAGAAGTGAAGAAAAATAAAAAAGGAGAATAGAAACTGAGAAAGAGATTTACGAGTTTACGCTGCGATACAGATACGGTCCCATCCCTGTCTTTCCCTTTTCTTTTTCTCATATTTCTCTCTCTCTCTCTCTCTCTCTCTCTCTCTTCTCTTTTCTCTTTCTCTCTCTTTCGTTCGTTCGCTTCAATCTCAGTTCGATCTCTTCGCAACAACAATCTCTGCAAAATCGCACGCACAATGGTTCAAACTCGAAGCCCTAACTCGCCGCCGTGTCACTCAGCGCCGACTCTCCGATGATCATGGAACTCTCCGATTCCACCGGCGGCGACCGCAACCTCAACGCGCTGCCGCTGCCGCACCAAGACGCGCGTTCCGGCCTCGGAATTGACCTCAACGAGATCCCTTCGCCTTCCTCTTCCTTCCCCGAAACCCTACCGGACTCTGTCGCCGTCGACGTCGTCCGCGCCTATCACGACAACCCCGCGCCGCCGCAGGGAGGACCCGCCGCCCTCCCACATGGCGGGCTCGCTCCCTGTGCCGCCTGCTCCAAGCCCTCCCCCGCCGCCGCCAACCACCACCACCTCGTCGTGTGCGATGGCTGCGAGCGCGGCTTCCACCTTGCCTGCGCCGGAATTCGAGGCGGCGGACGCCAGGCGGCGAACCTCGACGAGTGGGTCTGCGGCGAGTGCGTCGCCGCCGGAGTGAAGAGTAAGCGGTGGCCCTTGGGAGTGAAACAGCTTCTCGATATCAACGCTCCGCCGCCGAGCGAAGCCGAAGGCGACGGCGTCGGCGACGGGGATGCCGAGGAGGTGCAGGATTTGAGGTATGGAAAACTTTCAAGCTCTCTTGTTATGTGATATACTGTAATATTTATATGTATAACCTTATGTTTTGAGTTCGCTGTGTGTGTACTGTGTACTGTGAAGTTAAACCCTTTTGGGAGGTTTTTCAGTGAGGTTGTTGGGAATGAGTGGCATGGCTTGTTGGTTTGAAAGAATGAAGAGATTTTAAGTGTGGTGGGATCAATGTGGGTGGTTTAGTGTCTGCCTTTTGTGCTGAGAACGTGTTTTTCTTCTTCTTTGTTTCATTTTGTGTTATTAGGTTTTCAAATTTTGGATAGTATGTTAGGTTAGTATGGTTTTTGACATCTTTATGGAAAATGGTGACTTTTATGAAAAGAGTGTAGTGAGATTTTGGGAAACTGAGGTAGTTAGTTAGCTGGTAGGATATGGTAAATGGTAGAATATGCAAGTGTGAGGCTTTGTGTAGTGGGATAAGGCTTTGTTGTTGTTGCTGCTGCTCTTTGATTATCTATGTATCCCAACGGATTCCTTTTCTGTAGTTAACCTCGGGTAGCTGTTTTTCTGTTTTACTTTTTGTTATAAGTAGTGATATGCTTTATTTATTATAGTATCAAAAAGAAGCAAGCAGGCGTGTCGCGTGGGGAGAATAGGTGGCCTAGGGGAGAATGTAACTGCTTACGTTGTTATCACGCGCGGCATTGTGACTAGGGCTGGTGCTAGTTGAGCTATATATAGTTTTTGTTATAATTGCATAGTTGTTGCTGCATTTCAACTCCGTTTCCAAAAATGATTTGATCCCATTTTAGGAACCTTGACATTAAACACAACCAAACAAATTTTCAGGCCCCCCTCTCCCAGAAGACAGGAAATACCAACGTTGTTGTAATTGCGATCTAGATCATAGTATTGCAGTCTTACAATCCTGCGGCCCTGTCCTGTTCTGTACCATGGCTGAAATCACATATAGACGAGTAGTGAAAATTATGAGATTGTGCAAGTTCTGCGATCCTGGAATTGGAGATCTTCGGGGTGGGTTGTGCATCTGGGTTCACATAAACCTGGTTTTTTAACCAATTTGTGTGCCCTAAATTGTGGCTTTTGCTTCGTGAAACAGACCCTATCTCACATTCATTTCTTTTTTAGGTTTTTGAATTTTAGAAAATATGTGAGGTTTATTTCTTCCTGGGAAATGCTAACTTTAAAGAGTTTCATGAAGTTTTGGGAAATTGAGGTAGTTGGCTCATAGGATATGGTAAGATGATAGAATATGTAAGTATGAGCAGTTACTTACGAACTTACTTTTTTCTTTGATTATCTATATATCCTGAACCTCCAGTAACTGTTTTTAGTTTTTGTGATAAGTAGCAGTACTCATTATGTTTAGTATAAAAAAAGAAGGAAGTACCTTCATAGTGCAGGGTATAGCTGGCCTAGAAGAGAATCGAACCCTTTACATTGTACTCACAAAACATGCGGCAGCATTGCAGCTTGGGCTGGTGCCAGTTGAGCTATAAGCTTGTTGGCTTTTATTGTTTTCAATTTTTTGTTATAATTGCATAGTTGCAACTGCATATTCAACTTTCCGTTTCCAAAAATGATTTGATCCGATTTCAGGGACATTTTCATTAAAACACAACCAAACAAATTTTGAAGCCTCCCCGCCTTTTTGAATACAGGAAATGCATTGCTTAAATGAAGTGATATATTTCTATTTCGCATGTGTAACGTTTGTAGGACAATATGGTACAAATGTAGTCAGAAAGGAATTTCTTATGGTATTATTGTTCCTTTGTTAATTGGAAGAGACTTAGTGTGAATACTACATAGGAGTTCAAGTAAGATTTTGGGGACATTTAATGGACTTTAAATTAAGGTCAGTTTGGGTGGTGGAAATGGAATTATAGTTCATAATTTTAATTTTAATTCCAATTCTACTATAGTTGAAATGGGTTTAAAATAATAAATTCTGCCGTTGTCAATTGTGTATGATTGGGCAACTTTAGTGGTGTCACGTCATAGTGCAGCCCCATGTCGCATCCATGAGGCCTGTAGAAGAGTAGTTAAGTGTTGCAGTTGTGTGGATCATATCTGTTTTCGTGTGGAATTGTGGCCAGCTCAGCTGCTATTCTTTCCATGTATGAAAACGCCTTTTCTAGCCCCTTGAACGATGTCGTTTGGTGCTGATTAAGAGGGGCAATAATCCCCCCTTTTTTTTCAACAGAACAAAAACCCTATTTTCCCACACTCCTTTTGAAGGCTAAATAACATACTGCTCTCATTTCTGCCTTTTCTCTGAAATGCAAACCATCTGACCTAGAGCTCTTACCTGCGTTTCTGGCCAACCCATCTCACTCTGTAGGAATTTCTAGCCAAACCACAATCTTTGGAACTCTGCACAGTGTTCTGTGGTCTCTACTCTGTTGTTCACATCCTTTGGGAGTGGTTCTGTTAAAAGAGGGGTGCATGTTCTTTTGTATCTTTTTAGTATGTCTGTGTTTTGTTTTCTCTCTCTTTCACTGTTGTGTTCAGATGGGTAACCTTATGTTGTTCTTTCTTGCAGTACTTCCTTTTTTTCTTTCTCTTTTATATTCCTTTTTTGTTATTATTTATGGCAATTTTTCTGGTGTTGGTTAAGAATTAGGGTTTGAGCTAGTTATTTTGCGATCCCATGGAGTTTTCATATAGAGGTATCATTTTAATTAGGGTTTCCAAACTTTAAAAATAGAATAATAAGTTGGATTCCAATTCTAATTCCAATTATAGACAATAAACAGGCATTTAGGAGTTATGCTAATTATGGTGAATTTTTGACTGAGTTTTTGCTTTCACACGGAAAGTCTTTACACCTGTTCACATACATTTTTCCAAAAGTATTACTAGTTCTATGCACCAGAATGACAAATGCAAAACATTAGTAGTCAATAGTGGACTATAGTGGAGTAGAGTGGCCTTGGGCTGCCATGGGATTCAAATTGCTGAGTGGTTTTCATTTTCGATAGTAGCCACTGTGGCCACAATAGTGTTGCTACCATGATATAGGCTGAAATTGTGATTTCTCCCCTACTTTCAAATGCATTTTTTGCTTCAGAAATATAATAGGATTTGAAACCCTTCTTCCTTGACCATTTAACTAAAAGATACCTTTGTTCCTTCCCACTTAAAAGGACTATATTTTCCCCCATTTTCCATTCTTTCTATTTCCTTTAAAGTTCCCAGTTCACATTCTTCTAATTATTATGCTTTTTTTCTATTCTATTAATGGCACTCTTGTCTCTCATTTTTTGAAGTACTGTTATAATTTCCAACTGTGTCTTACCAATTACTATGTATGACTATTGCTGTTGTCATGGAATTGTTTATATTCTGGCTAAGGCCACTGTCGTTGAAGCTCTTCGTTTAGTTTCTCTAAGAAGGCAAGAAGCTATTTGTGTAAATAGTGAATCATAAATATGATTTCTCATGAAATTTTATTTTCTTCTAAGAAGGCAAAAAACTACATGTAAATAGTGAATCATTAATACTATTTTGCATGAAATTCGATATAATGCTGTATCCCTGATAGTTGATGTCCACCATAGCATATATGCATTGCCATCATATGGTTTTACTTGTATTTCCCTTAACTGTCTTGGTTGGTCATATTTTTTATTGCGGACATGCAAAGTGGCTTCCCATTTTTCCTATTTCAAATTTCATATTGTATAAGCAAGGCATTGAACTTCATATCTCTCCTTTTTTCTATTTCAATGTAATAGATTGTAAATCTGATATAATTTCAGTATAGCATTATAAAGCACAATTAAGCATAAATGACATTTTACTAATAGGCTCTGTTATATACTGATGTTTATATAAACACCTACTTACTGATATGTTTTGGGTAGCTTTCCTACTAATAAATGATTTTTGGTGTACTTTGTTGTATTCTTCATTTCCATTTGTGTCTTTTGATTTATTCATGCAATAATTTATGCTTCCTGAATCCCAGCTGTTATAAATAGTTACTGTTTATGTTTATTTTGGTCTTAGAAAGCGCACTCTGGGTGATAGTTCTTTTGGTGCCAATCCATTTGGTGCCCCAGTGACAAATTCAAACTTCTACAATGGGAATGCTATTGGCTTCCAAAAGGCATCTGGAGTTGTGACACATGCTGTTAGAGTGGGCTTTGAGGATATATTGAATCATACTCAATCAATTACTAGAAGCTTTGAGGAGGTACATATGAATTTCCTTCTTGGAATTCATAGTAGTAGTAATATTACAACTATTAGAATACCATCTGAGTCCAAATGTGATATTTTTGCAGGCTCTTCGAGATTTTATATCTGAACGCCGTGGTGTACTAGAGGAAGGTTGGCGAGTGGAATTTAGACAATCAGTGAGCAGCTCTGAACTGTATGCAGTTTACTGTGCACCAGATGGAAAGATATTTGATTCTGTGTATGAAGTGGCTTGTTATTTGGGGCTAACGTCTGGCTTCAACTCTATTGAATCTGAGCTAAGAAACGAGAGGTCTCTCCCTTCTTTAGGTGGGCCTCCATCCAGAAAAAGAAAGTCAACAAGAACTTCAATAGCCAACGGTTTTATGGAAAAGCGGGGAACCTTGATGAATAGTAATTGTAAGGATCCTCCTTCTGATGGTTTAAATGTGGAGTGTGCTAGTGCTAGGGGTAATATCCCAAAACCTTCCGAAATTGGAAATGAAGAGGATGGCCACTCCCACCCTCAGCAGTCTGCGGTAAGTGAATCTAAATCATATTTCCTCGTTTCTTGTGAAGCTGGTTTCATACTATTATTTTTTTCCCATACTAATACAGAATTTGGGGAATTATTATAGTGAACATAAAATTAGGTATTTCATCCTGATTTTGGTGTTTCATATTTCAGGATGGACTTCCTCTACAGTTCAAGGACTTCTTTGTTCTTTCTTTGGGGAAAGTTGATGGAAGACCTTCATATTATGATGTTAATCTTATCTGTCCTGTAGGTTATAAATCTTGTTGGCATGACAAGGTTACTGGCTCTCTTTTTACATGTGAAGTTTTAGAGGGTGGTGATTCTGGACCTATATTCAGGATCCGAAGGTGTTCCTGTTCAGAACTTCCTGTTCCAGTTGGGTCAACCATCCTCTCAATGTCAAATCTGTGTCAAGTTGTGAGTCAAACCAATGAAGGCGAGAGAAAAACTAATGGTAGTATGGATTTAGATGATGATGGAAGTATCCAGATGATGCTTTTAGACCCTTGTGTGCCAACAGAAAATGATATCGTAAATTGCTTTGCAAGCTGCTCGATTAAGGCATGTGATACTCATACATCAGATGTATTACACCCTGTTGCTAGTTCAGTCCAAGATAATGCTAGAAATTCATCAACTGGTAACTTGGGGTTTAATGATGACATTGGTGAAATTTTGGTGGAAGAGAGGTCTTCAGTCTCTGCATGGAGAGTTATTTCTCAAAAGCTAGTTAATGCTTACAAGGATATCTGCAAACAAAAAGGATTTCTCAAGTTGTATTGTAACCATGTTGAGAATGAAACATGCTTACCTAAATGGGATTTAAGGAATGGAAAAAGTAATACATACTTTACTTCATTGGATAAATTTTGTGGTTCTCTTGGTTCAGTTAGCATCCCAGATATAATTTATGCAGACAGTGATCTGGAAGGTATCTACAAGGCATTGGAAAGATGGTTGGAGCAGGATAGAATTGGATTAGATGTTGAATTTGTGCAAGAAGTTCTGGAACAGCTTCCTGGTGTCCAAGAATCTTCACAATATGAACTTGTAAATAATAGAAATAATAGCTCATCATTGCCAACAGTAGAAAATGGTTTCTTAGTGGTTGAAAGGAGAGATGGATCAAAATATCAAGAAGAAGCAGTTCAAGGTTTATATAGAAGGTCCAAGGTGACTGAAAAAAGCATTAAGGAAGGTCGTCATCCACCACTTGGGAAGCCATTATGCTCTAGGGCTCCTGGTGAGCTCATTGGTGACATGTTTCAGGTATTTATGATACCTGCCTGCCAGTCGTGAATCTGATATTTTTATGTTAACATTTTACATTCGTTGGTTTTATTATTTATATGCTATGATATAGCCTTACATTTTTCTTTTATCTTTCAGGCTTGGGAGCTTTTAAAGCGATTTCATGAAATTCTGGACCTGAAAGAACCATTGTCATTAGATGAACTTGAGAAAGAACTTATTAACCCTTGGTTTGATGGGCCGGATTTTCTTGAGAAATCCGAGAGGGACATGGATGGAAGTCAAGTTTTAATTTCCCAAGGAGTTGATGGTAATTGTAGACCATTATTGTCTCCAAGAGGTGAAGCTGATCCATCAGGTTCCATAGAAAGCTCTCATGCATTTATTCAAGTGGAAACAGAAGCTATGAAAGAGGCAGCTCAAGTTAAGTTTGCATCTTTCACTTATGCCAGATGCTTTGGTGTAGCTTTGACCAAGGCTCACAATTCATTGCTAAGAGTGCTGATAGGTGAACTGCTGTCAAAGGTGGCTGCCCTGGTAGATCCAAATTCTGAACCTGGAGAATCACGAACAAGACGGGGAAGAAGGAAAGATATGGATAGTGCTGTTCCTGCTAAGCGAACCAAGCTCAACATGCTTCCTATTAATGAATTGACTTGGCCAGAATTAGCTCGTAGGTATATCCTGGCTTTTTTGTCAATGGATGGTAACTTTGAGTCTGCAGAAATTACTGCTCGCGAAAGTGGTAAAGTATTTCGTTGCTTACGCGGTGATGGTGGTTTGCTGTGTGGTTCTCTTACTGGTGTGGCTGGGATGGAAGCAGATGCACTGGTGGGCATAGCTTTTTTCTTAATACAATGATCAATAAGTTTTATCTTCACCTTGCCTAATATGATTTGATACTCAATACTCATTTGCTTCACAATGCTATTACTTGAATGGTTTCAAAACAAGAGATTAGATTGTAAGACAGTCACCTTAGGTTTAATAATTTCTAGAAAGCTAACCTACGGGTGGGGTATTTCTGACCCAGGCGAGCTTTTTCCTCTGACCTTGATACATTGGGGTGGGGTCTAATGACCACTTTTGATTTTATTTGGACAACTAGGACATTTTCATTCATTTATACAGGTTATGGAAACAGGGCATAACTTATGAAAAGAATGAAAATTAACAATTATTTATTTATGGGCTATGAACTTGAGTTTTGATTCAACAAGCTATGAACTCAAATTCATTTGTTTAGACTAGTTGGTTGATAATTTGTATTGATTTGAAGGGGGAAGGACATCTCAGAGTGGGAAATAGGACTAAGAAATGCCCATAACTGAGGAAAACAATGGGATTTTGAATAAGAACCCAGGAAGAATTTTGATGCTTACTGTGGAGAAAGCCTTTAGCATACTAAATTGCTAAGCAAATCAAGGACATTTATATATATTAAAGACTAAAACTCCTTTAGCATTTTAGTGGACACAAGTTGTAACTATAGTCCTGGATTCCCAATGATAATAGTTCTTTGAATCATACTTAGCCTAAGTACTTCACATTAGACTTGCTGTTCCTTTGTGGTTTAGCAAATATGTTTGTAAAATGCTTATCAGAATGTTGTAGTGGTTAAGTTCTGCTTTTCTTTTTCCTATAATGTTGACAAGTTTGTCTAACGAGGCCTTATCTATCATCTGGGATGGCTTATATGTGCATTTTGATATGGCATATCTTTAGTCCTTTACTCAGATTTGTCATGACATGAGTGGAGTGCTTGTTTTATCTGGCAATTCAGTTTCCTTTTAACAGTATTTTTCATATGGCATACCATGTCTTTATATTTATATTTTGCTGCTGGTCTAACTTTTCTGGACTACAATGAGTTTTCAAACTGAAAGCAATGATAGAAATAACACTGAATGCTTTTTTATTTGGCTCTCAGCTGCTTGCAGAGGCTACAAAGAAAGTTTTTGGTTCTTTAAGCAGAGGAAATGATGTACTAACTGTGGAAGAAGAAGAGTCTGATACAAAGGGTGCTTCTGAAAAAAATTTGGCAAATGATGGCAATGTTCCTGAATGGGCACAGACGCTAGAACCTGTCAGAAAGCTACCAACAAATGTAGGCACCCGAATCAGGAAGTGTGTTTATGATGCTCTGGAAAAGGATCCACCAGATTGGGCAAAGAAAATACTGGAGCATTCAATCAGTAAGGAGGTGTACAAGGGCAACGCATCTGGACCAACAAAGGTGTTTCTCAGGGGCATTTCTTCTTTAGTGTTTGGTGTGTGTTGGGGGTGCATGTGATATACATGGAAATGGCCAAAAGTATGGTAGAACTATTATTTTGTTGCATTAATAAAACTGTTAGTATGACAGTTTCTTGACCATTAGATCAGATATCTGGCCAAAAACTTTATGATAGAATTCAATGGTCGTGGAACTGTCAGCTCTGGTTGTGCTGGTGTGATGGTTTCACCAGAGTTTTGCTTTATTTGTTATTGCTGTTGTTTCTAACTTTTTGATGCATTTTTATCTGTTGTAACATGCAAGCCATCTTGAAATTTATTTAGTTTCCACTCTACCTACATGTGTAAGTGAAAACTGTATATCTTAGATTAACCTGTTCATGTTATCATTACAACATGCAAGACCCACAGTTTCTTACTCAACGTATAATAACTGGACTAAGGCCTTCATGTTGTTCTCTATGTTACAATGTGGTGGTTCATCTGGTTAAAATAAAGTGTTCTTAATTGTTTTTGGTTAAGGAAACATGATCCTGAATTGAATATTATTCTTGTTTATAAACAGAAAGCAGTTCTTTCAGTGTTGGCTAATGTTGTTGGTGAAGGATTGCAATCAAATCCCAATAAAGGACAGAAAAAGAAAATTGTTATATCAATTTCTGACATTATCATGAAACAATGTCGCATTGTATTACGTCGTGCCGCTGCTGCAGATGATTCAAAGGTTTTTTGCAATTTGCTGGGAAGAAAATTAATAAATTCTTCAGATAATGATGATGAGGGGCTTCTTGGATCTCCAGCCATGGTAGCCCGTCCTCTTGACTTCCGCACTATTGACCTAAGATTGGCTGCTGGAGCATATGGTGGATCTCATGAAGCTTTTCTTGAAGATGTTCGCGAGGTTTGTGTCTTATCAAACATCAATTGCTTGACCAGTCTTCTATTTTTGTTTTTTCTTTAGATTACTACTGCCTTTTAGGTTCAGAATTATCTGCTATTAGGGTATTGTTTCTCTACAAAGATTATTATTGTAAATACTTTTTTCTGCACCATTTTTATCTCTGCCTCAGGGGACATCATAATGGGTTTCTTAATGTTCTCCTTCACATACTGGTCTCTAATATGTTTTCTAGTAGATGCCAAGTCATTCTTACAATGTTTATTTTTGACTTGTGGAGGGCACTAATTTGTAGATTTGATGTTACAGCTGTGGAACAATGTCCATGTTGCTTTTGGGGATCAACCTGATTTAGTTGAACTGGCTGAAAAATTATCACAAAACTTTGAATCATTATATAATGAGGAGGTTGGTAGCTTGTTTGTGTCTACATCAGTACATGTACTCTTGTGAGTTCAGTTGTTAATTGAACTTTTAAATCTCTTCCTCGGTTACAGGTTGTCGCCTATGTCCAAAAATTTGTGGAATATGCTAAACTGGAATGCTTAAGTGCAGAAATGAGAAAGGAAGTTGATGATTTTATTGAGTCAACAAATGAGATTCCGAAAGCCCCTTGGGATGAGGGTGTCTGTAAAGTATGTGGCATTGATAGGGACGATGATAGTGTTCTACTATGTGATACTTGTGATGCTGAGTATCATACATATTGCTTGAATCCTCCACTTGCAAGGATCCCTGAGGGAAACTGGTACTGTCCTTCTTGTGTTGATGGTAAACATGCAACTCAAGATGTTACAGAACATACACAGATTATTGGCAAACGTCGAAGTAAAAAATTCCAGGGAGAAGTTAATTCTCTTTACTTGGAATCTCTAACTCAGTTATCAGCTGTAATTGAAGAAAAAGAATACTGGGAGTGCAGTGTGAGCGAGGTTTGTTGATGCTACTTATGTTACCTTTTATTTTTAACGTAGCTATTTCATACAAACCTACTAGGTAGAATGCCATTAGTGTCATATATTTTGCACTTGATTTGTTGTATCATTCTGGAAAGAATTTTTGTTGGTAATTGGATAATGCTGATACGTGTTTCCCATTTGTTACCATCCAAATGAATCTTAATGGGATTCTATCTTGTATTAATCATATATTGTTTCCCGACTACTATAAGTTTTACTAGATTTTTGTTTGTTACTTAGTTTTCTTTGGTATAGCTCATCTTCTTGTATATATAAAAGGCTTCCCATCAAAATATTGCTTGTTTTTACTGATGCAAAAGCTCATCTTTTTGGTTTTGAGCATGTTGTTATGATGCTTGAATTGAATTTACTACTATTATTATTATGCATAAAATGCCCTGTGTTTTGCAACTTGAGTTATGATTGATAACAAATTTCTAAAACTGTTGAACTTCCGTGTTTGTATTTGCTTAGTTTTTTTTTTGAATGGTTGCAGAGAACTTTCCTTCTCAAGTTTTTATGTGATGAGTTGCTTAACTCTTCCCTGATACGCCAGCACCTTGAGCAATGTGCAGAGTTGTCTGCTGAGTTACATCAGAAATTGCGTGCACACTCTGCTGAGTGGAAAAGCCTGAAAACTAGAGAGGATATTATATCCACAAAAGCTGCCAAAATTGATTCTTTCGCACTAAATACTGCTGGAGATGTTGGTCTTAAGGAAGGGTTTGCTTCTTTATTATCAAATACTGGTAAATGTCTCGCCCAGCCACATACTGCAGTTGACAATCCTAGTAATTTTGGGGTATTTGTTGATAGTCTGCCTTCAGAAGAGATTACCAAAGAGAAGTATAGGTTTGATAGTGTTGATAAAAGCATATCTGTGACAAATTCAGATTCTG
The DNA here is from genome assembly GCA_026544285.1 of Pachyrhizus erosus. NCBI lineage: Eukaryota > Viridiplantae > Streptophyta > Magnoliopsida > Fabales > Fabaceae > Pachyrhizus > Pachyrhizus erosus. The sequence continues at coordinate 17,451 of JAMLFT010001452.1, forward strand.
ATAGCCAAAATATGAATTCCATGGATGTAGAGGGACAAATTAGAAATGTCTCTGGCGCTGTGGAGTCTCAATGTACTGACAAATCCTCCAAGTCTTTTCCATCACCAAATCATATGTCTCAAGAAATAAATGGTTCTGGTGGAGCAGCTCATGTTCAGGGTAACCATCAGAAATGTGAGGGAAGGGAGATGTCTACTGTGACATGCCAGCAAGGTGGAGTGCCTGTTGATGTTCCTCAGATTGCTGTGAATGAGTTTGAGCCCTACCACCTTGAGCTCAATGCCATCAAGCGTGATATTTCACTATTGCAGGACTCCATAACTAGTGTAGTATCACAGCTGATGAAGCTCTCTGTTCGCCGAGAATTTTTGGGTATTGATTCCATTGGTCGATTGTACTGGGCTTCGACTTTGCCTGGAGGACGTTCACGTATAGTTGTTGATGCAAGTGCTGCACTGCTGCATGAAAGAGGAATGTCATTTAGCAGAGACTATGTGCAGAAGTTTTCTGTTTTGCAGCATTGTGCACTATCTGACAAGGATTCCTTTCCTTTAATGTCTCAGCCTAGAAATGCTTTGGGCAATAGTTTACCATGGACTGCTTATGAAACTGATGCTGAAATTGAAGAGCTTTTAGGTTGGCTGGATGATAGTGATCCTAAAGAAAGAGAACTGAAAGATGCCATTATGCAGGGGCCAAAATCAAGATTCCAAGAGTTCCTTAATGCACAGAATGAAGATCAGGTTGAGAACCAAGGACCTACTATGCCTAGAAATAGAGAGAAGACAGTGTCTAATTCTCTTGTTACAAAGGCGACTTCCTTGCTGGAAAAGAAATTTGGTCCCTTCTTTGAGTGGGATAATATTGAGGTGTTGAAGAAGCAAAATAGAAGGGCCAGAGCGACTAATGATGAAAAGTTGTATAGGTGTGAGTGCCTTGAACCCATATGGCCTTCTAGAAAGCACTGCACATATTGTCACAAAACTGTTTTGAGTGATGCTGAATTTGATGGACACAATGATGGCAAGTGTATTGCAGGTCTCCCAGTCATAGAGAAGAATAAGGATAAAAATGGATCTTCTAAAGGAAGAGGGAACTTAAAATGTGATAGCTCACATGAGAAATTCAGAGCTGATGCAGAAACAGCTGGAACCACAGTTAGTGGGTGTTCTAACCTTAGTTCAAGATTGATTAAATTTTCAAATGAAGAATCCACATGCCCATTTAACTTTGAAGATATATGTTCCAAGTTTGTGACAAATGATTCCAACAAGGAACTTGTCAGAGAAATAGGTCTTATTGGTTCAGATGGTATCCCATCCTTTGTTCCTTCTGTATCTCCTTTTGTTAGCGATTATACACTATTAGCAGCTCAAAAGGATGATAACATTGTTGGTGATGTGTCCACAGCATCAGAAAGCCAGGTTTCTCATGGAAACACTGGTGGAGCTGGTACATGTCTTGACCAAAAGTCAGGCATTTCTGCTGGAAGGTTTGCTGCAAATGAAAGCAATAAACCCAACAAATCATCCTTGGGAGAACACAGAGATGGGAATTTCTCTTTTTGTAGTACTGCTTCAGATACGAGAGCCAATGGCTGCTGTGTTGTTCCTTCATCTTCATTGAGACCATTAGTTGGAAAAGTTTATCATATTTTGAGGCAGCTGAAGATTAATCTGCTTGATATGGATGCTGCACTTCCGGCAGTTGCTCTAAGACCATCAAAGGCTCAGTCTGACAGAAGACAGGCTTGGCATGCATTTGTTAAATCTGCAGAGACTATATATGAGGTTTGTGTCTTATGTCTGTGGCTCTAGCACATACGCTTCTCCAATTACAGGCATTGCTAACTCCACACCTTTCCCATTCCTTTAGTTTCAGCACTAAACTCAACTTACTGGGACACCTTTTTGATTCTTGTTAGAAAACAATTTGTTGACTTAGTAATGTCATTTTGCGCTATAAGTCCAAATATAAGTGAAAAACAGCAGTTTTATGTTTGTACATGAATTTCTTGACCAATAATTGTACTATATTTGTAGTTTAAGCAGATTAGTAGTGAATGTGAACTTGTGTTTGTTAATATTGATATTCCTTCCATTTTTTCAGATGATTCAGGCAACATTTACACTGGAGGATATGATCAAGACAGAGTACTTGAGGAATGACTGGTGGTACTGGTCATCATTCTCAGCTGCTGCCAAATCTGCTACTTTGCCATCCCTTGCCCTTCGCATATACTCCCTTGATTTAGCCATTATATATGAGAAAATGCCCAATTCAAGTTTTGCTGACAGCTCTGAACCTTCTGCCGTAGCAGAACCAAAACCACTGACCAATGTGGATGCAGAGAAATCCAAAGCAAGCCGGAAGTCAAACAGGAAAAGGAAGGAATCAGATGGTTGATCACATACTCTTTTCTTGGCTCTGAAAATCAGAAAGCTGGTCGGTCTTATTGGTGTGATGTGATCATCCACTGGAATGTTTGGGTCATGGGACCAAACTTAAGGTTTATTAATTGGGGCAGCCACAGCTGCTGGTGTCTCTTGCGTGCTTGTACATATAGGTAAAACTGACCTGCTAACTCGGATGCTGGTTTTTGGCTAAGCAGAATTTGTAGGATTATCTGCTTTCAGTGAGGGCACCAGTATGAGGGAATTGTGAGGATGCGTCCAATTTTGAAATGATTTCTGCTGCAGCTGTCCAGGTGGCTGCTCCATAGCGAGAAGTACCATTTTTCATTTTTCTAGCAGAGTCTGATCCATATATGTATACAAATGGAATTATTGTAAAGAAGGAATAGGAAAAAAGTAGTAAAAAAAAAACAGAAAGGATGGGAAAGAAGAAAATGTTAAGTTGAGCAGTTGTAGGCAATATTTCATTCTTTATACTTTTTCTCTCACCCCTAGAAAAGTCCTGCACACGCATGCCCTTGATTTTGTTCTTGGGCATCTGCAGATGTGTTAGAATGCAGGGGAAATATTGGAATCAAAGCTTTTTTCCATCTGCTTTATGTTTGCGTAGCGCGCGTTCTGTTTGATTTGTTTATTTGCATAATTCCCATAAGTCTCTAGTCAAGTTTGTGGGGTTTAATAGACATACTAATATCTAACCCCCTCCTTTTCTGTTTTAGCATCACAATGAGGATTAAGTTACTGTAAGTGGGTGGGGTTCCATCATTATAGCACTGCCATGAGGTCTGTCTTATTGTACCCTACGTTGTTAGTGATTTGTGGCATTAGTTCATGTGCATTGCACATGTCGAGTTAGCACTTGCACAAGGGGTTGCTGCGTCCGTTGTACTTAAGTATAGATGCAGATTAAGCAACTTACTAGGGTGTGTTTGGGAGGTAGGTTGAAAGGTTTTTGTAAGCTTTCTCATAATGGTTGCTTGATGATCTTTAGGTCCGAATATCTGTTATGGGTGATATATTAGATCTGTTGTGCAACAGAAATATCTTACGTTGTATGATCGTTTAAGTGCTAGTTAATCATCTGAGATTTGTGTAATTAAGTAGCATGTGCTTTATTGTGATTTCTTTTGGCAATTTTGTGTAATTATGTAGGATTCAGTTAATCCATAGTCTCCGGTCTTTACTGAAAGATTTGACTCCAGAAGTGGTGTTTTTTTGTTTTAAAGAAAAAGAAATTTAAGAAAAATAAAATTTCATCCATACCCTTGCTACTTTTTCGATTACTTTGTTGTCCATCTTTTGAACAAAGTATCAAGTTAGTGATAATATTTGTAAATATACATATTAGATTACCGTCATTAGGGTGTAAAAATAATATCAGAAGGAAAGCACTAATCGAAATGGATTAGAATAATAGACGATGGAGGTGCTTTGTCTGTTTTGTGGGCCTAACCCCGGATTTGAATCTGGATCAGGAGAGTAAAAAATGGGACAACTCAAAATCTGCGTACTTACTAATTCACTACGCGTTTATACTTGAACAAGAAATAAACTTACTGTAAATTTGGAAGTACAACCATTAACTAACACAAGACACCAATGACCAAATTACTAGACTTTATTTATTGAACTTGGATCATGGACACTCCAACTCCTAGGGGGTCCAAGCCACCCAAACCTGGCGTTTACTTTTTCCTCCTCGCCCACATAATACATCTAATTATACAATATTATTACTATTTCTTAATTAAGTATTTAATTTAAAAAGCACCGCTGCATTATCATTTATCCAACATAATACATATTAGTCCACCAACCCAATGCCTCACCTTCCTCATGGTTTTGGTGCTCAGTTTCAGATATCACAAATACATCCAAGTAACTCCTCCCATCATCACTCCCATCCTCCTCCTCTGACTGTACCCTTTCAACTGGGCCCACACATCCACCATAGTTGTCAGCTGGAAAGTATGAATCAACACTGTCAACAACCACCTGTGGACTACCCTCGTCCACCACTGCACTTCCAACACTCCCACTACTCAGGTGGTCCTCCACCATTGTGCTGAAAATTGGAGCTATATCATCTACTGGAAGTGGATCAACTTTCTTGTCATACAATGGTTCCTCAGGCACCTCTTTAGCTTGAACTTGAAGCTTCTCATTTAAGGATACCACCTGCGGAATAGTCAACATGTCATTAAGATATTCAATATCTCATACTTGAAAAAAGTCCACTTGTTAATTAGTTTATGGCCGTGCTTACACTCCTTTTTTAAAAAGTTCATCAGTCTCTTTCACAAAAGGAGGTCTTAAAGCATATTTTGAGAAATCTACGAAGGTATATTCGCATAGCTACTTTGAAAGTGGCTTCTCTGCAAACGAGGTGGGGTTCAGAACAGATGCTACTCTTGGTAGTTTGTGATTATTATAATGTCGAATCTCATGTGTAGGGCCCTTGCTGGATAGCTACCAATCATCTTCCAAGTGTCGTGTCGACTTGTTTCCCTATGCTATGCTATGATGGAGTTCTGATTGTGAAGGCACTAATTCTATCCTATACACCCACAACTGTTGACAGACAATTTCTATTCTATTTTATTCTATTCTATTCACCCAATATTTTATCACCCTTCTATGCATAACTGTAACCATTATAGCATTCCCCAATTCTTAAATTGCATATATGAGAAACCAAATCTAAATAGAAAAATCTTAATATCGCCGTTACATAGATACGATCATTCAAATTTTTAACATTACACTAGTATAAATGTACCTCAGATTTGAGTTTATCATTCTCCTTCACAATTGAATCATAGGATGAAAGTAGGGTATCGTATGAAGACTTGAGAACATCATAATCCCTTTCAAGTTGCTTGGTCTTCCATCGAGCCCTGCGGTTCTGAAACCACACAGCCACCTGCCTGGGCTGTAATCCCAGCTTCTTAGCCAACTGGGTCTTCCTCTCAGGCTCCAGTTTGTTCTCTTCCTCAAAGCTCTTCTCCAACAGATGGACCTAACCATCAATCACAAGAGTGTCACAACATGAAAATATTGATGGCAATTCGCAAACTAGCACACAGTCTTCTCATATCTTCATCTTTGGATGCAACAATGTATATTAATCTCAAACACCAAGTAAAAGCCTTATACAATATCTCTCTTATCAGTTCCATCAAGGGACTCCCATAACTAAAAGTAAATTAAAAACGACAGCTGGTATTCAACTTAAGGAAAGTTGTCTTGATTTACTACTAATAGTAAGAATTTGTTTCAAAATCAGTCACTTTATAGCTACAAAATGGAATTTCTCTTTAAAGCTAACCACCTTTTCCCCCCACATATTGTATTGAATTTAAAAGCCAAACTCAAAGCAATTCGTTCAAATTTCAAGCTATATATAACAGCAGCAGCAGCAACCAATAGCAATTTATTCAAATTTCAAGCCACCAGCATACCTGTTCAGAACTGAGGCGGTGCTTCTTCTCCGGCATCTGCTTCTCATAATACTCCTCATCATACAGTTCATCCGGTGAGGTGAAGAAAGGTCGCCTCTTTGAGGCTTCCTCCATGCTCATCATCGATCTCCCTGCTTTCATTTCAATCCCAATAAACAAAACCCCATCAATTAACACTCTTTTGCGTATCAAGACACCATCTTAAAAAAAGATTTTTTTTTAATCCTTTATCTGTCACACCCCAGGTTTTATACACAATCAAGTTGCTTCCTTTATCACAAACCCAAATTGAATCACGCCTTTCTATTTTTGCTTTAATTTTCTTTAACCCGAACCATCTTTCTGTTCGCAACTTCCCAGCAACCAAACAGACATCATTTTTAGAAACACAATATCTTAGATGCTATATCTTATGATTTTTTATTTTATTTTTTTGCAGTCCTCCAATCAGAATAAGATTTTCAACTCGATAATCCACGTAATAACAGTCAATATAAATTATTGAAATAAAACTTAAATTCTGACTGGATAACAACAATAACAACACCTACTTCACAACATATCATTCAACTTAAAATTCTCGATCCAAAAAATGGCAAGTAAGAGAAAAACTTAAGAAGATGAAATCAAGATCAATAGGGAGAGAATGACCTCGAAAAGCGAGTTCAGTGTTGCCAAGGAAGAGCATGTTGTTCCCGCGAGAAGCAGAGGCATCAAAGAAAATCCGTCCAGACTCCATAGCTAGCACTCCAAGACACTTTCCGGCGAGCGAGCGAGCGAGCGAGCGAGAGAGAGAGAGAGAGAGAGAGAGAGAGAGAGAGAAATATTAGTACTTACGGTGTCTGTGTTTAAGTGTGCGCTTGTTCTGTGTGTTTTACTCTGTATGTTCTATTAACTTGTGTTGAGAATTCAGAAGGGTTTTGTTGTTGTTAGGTGTGAATTATTAGAAGATCATAAGCTTATGACGGAAGAAGCTTGTGGTCCAAAGCAACCTCGCCGGAGTCTCCAACGGGCATATGCAAGATCCCATCATACACCGCCAGATCCTACCCGCCACCAAAGTTGCAACTTTTTGGGCCTCACCACCTTCGTCGGAACCGCCGGTCGCCGGACCAATATTTTCCGGCGCGCTTTTGTTGTGTGTGTGCCGTCAACGCACTCTCTCTGTCTTTGTGACTACCTTTTGCGACTAAACTTGTCCGAACGATGGCCACTGCCTTTTATAGTGCTTCCTTCCTTGTCAAATGACATAAATGCCCTCTATTGCGATTTTTTTTTAATAAATAATATATAATATATTCACATTTTAAAGTCTTTTATTCTCTCTTTCTAATTTCAAATCACAGCGTGTATGATGAGTGTTCTTAAATGATATTAGGGTTGAACTACTCGATACTAATCACATAATTGATTTGATCTATCCATACTAGTAATTTATATCCACAAACATCAATCTTTAAATCAATAGTCACTTGACATTCAATATTTAAAATCATAGAACTACCATTGTCATAAGCATAAATTTTGTATATGAGAAATACTTAACGTTACCGCTAGTTGATTCATGTATCTTTGATTTTTAATTTTTAATTTTTAATTTTTAATTTTATAAAATATAATTTTTTAATTTTATTTTTTAAAATGATAAGACAGAATAAAATATAAATGAATCAAGATGAATTATTTTTATTAAGTTAGAGATTAACAGAGAATTTTTAAAATTTTAAGAATTAAAATGTTAGAGGTATTCAACTTTAAAGACTAATTCAAAGCTTACTTTTTGTGAATGTGTTCATTTGGTATTCATAACATTATATATCACCCCCAACCTGAATGCATCTTTATGTGGAAATCATGGTTCTAGAGAAATTTAACAGGCCTTCTTTGGATAATAGGGCCATGCTTAAGATCCCAAAAGCATCATCACTTGGATCCTGAAAAAGGCAAAATACAAGTAACTTACTTTTGTCATGTCACAAAAGTTTGTATGAACAGAAAAATGTCATTACATTTCTTTGGTGTCTTTAAGAATTTCCAACTTAGTGCATACTTTTTTTGCTTACAATTCTTTTTTAGCCATTTAAATTTGCTGTATGGGCTAGGAGATGTCATATATGACATCATATGCCATTATCTTCATCTTTCACTTTTTTATTTTTTATCTAGTTTTGGTACATACATACTTTAAAAATATATAAAAAAATCAAGAGAATAATATGTTTGAGTTTAAAGCGGTTGAAAATCTTATGATTTTTAACTTTTAATAACTATACAAATTAACAGTGGCATAAATTATTTATTCATATACTAAAGTTATATCACTCAAGTTCTTCAACAGAAATTTATCGTTGATAAACTCGATTGATACTTTTTACTTATAACCTGCTAAGTATATGCATTTTATTTCAAATATGCTTTAAAGAAACATTTCTCTTTTCTAAAAAGAAAATTCTTCCCTCTGTGTTTTTTGGTTTTAATTGGTTATATGGATATTAGTAAAAACTTAGTTTCTTAATTTTGGTCGTACTAGGAAAAGCATCTCTCAGACACATTCAGATAAAAACACTTGCTACTTATAGTTTTGTAGATTAATAAAATTGCAATAGGTGGTTTGGTTTAGCAAGTCGAATCAAAATAGTTGGCCACATGCTTCTGTTTGTTGTTAAAATTCAGAAACTCCCCTATGGTCTCAACAGAGCCAACATCTCCAACGCATCATAAACAGTGTCTACAATTAAACTATACACGGAAGATCCAAGTAGAGACTTAAAAGGCAAGTGGTTGCAATTTGAATCCACATGGTGGGGCTTCTTCAAGATGTCAAAATAGATGGCTATTTTGGAAGAGAGAGACCAAACTATGTATATATTAATGTCTTGAACAGATAGATTTAACTACTGTTACACTCCTAAGGTGATGCAGTCACATAAATTTGCTGGGGAACCATAGTGGCAGACACTTAACCAGCATTAAATACATCATTATTTGTTTACCTTTCCAAAACACCACCCTCATCCATTGAACCCATCACCCTCTGACTTCTTAATATTTAGTAATGAACTTAATTGAAAATAGTAAGAAGAAAAACAATTTCCTCAAAGTTAAAACATTTATTTATTTATGAATGAATGAATAAAGAAGAAAGAATGGGTAGCTAGATGGAATTCCATGCATGATAGCAACCTAACTAAAAAATGGGGAACATCCATTTGATTAAGGTCGCATCATACATCCTTATTATGTACAAGGCAAGCATAACAGATGGGGTGTATGCGATGCATGCAAACAAAATAGTCATTTAAGTTTTTCTATTTGACTCATATTTTGGCTAAGAGAAATTAAACTACTATATATAATGCTATTGCATGATATGTTTATAATGTCTATAATAATAATTTTATGGTTAAATTATATATTTAGTTTCCATGTTTGATATTTTTTTCATTTTAGTTTTTATATAAACATATATTTTAAGACTTACGTGAAAAATTGTTTACAAATCAAATATCATTGTTTATTAAAGTTATAATAGTGTTGTTTTTTTTTTTTTTCAATTGGGACAAAAAATGATATGTCAAATGTAGGGAAAAAATTATAGAATTTTTTATATATAAAAAAATGAAGTATAAATTTCTTTCATATAGATAATAAACAAAAAATAATATTGAATATAGGAATCAAATCTAATATTATTATAATTTTGATAAACATTTGGATAAATCTATAAACAATGTTTAATACAAGGAGTAAAATGTACAAGTTTTTTTTATTTTTGTATAAAAGACTAAAATGAAAAGTGATGCTAGGTGTAGGGAGTCAAATTTTTAATTTAGTCTAATTTTATAGTCGTTAGATAAAATATATAATAACAAAATAAGTCCAATTATTAATATCTATTTTTTTCCCTTTAATATGATTTTTTTTAGTATACATAACTGTTTTTCATTTGTGATATAATGCCTACATGGAAAATAAAATGGAAAGAACACTACCAAAATACTTTAAATATAATAACAAACAAAAGTTGTCTAATTTTGGAATTGGCTTTGTTAATATAACTTTGCCCTAACAAAAATTAAACCGTTAGCATAAAAATTAAGAATTTACATCGATAACATAATGAAATTGTGATAATATTTGATTAATAATAATGTTATAATATATATCAATCTTAGTACCAACAGAAATATTTCTTAGTATAAAATTATAACGTTTTCACTAATAATTTAATTTCTAATAGAAAAATGAAAACTTTATTCTTAGTGAAAATCATGAGATACCATAAAAGAAAGGAAAATGATAAATGAATGTGAAGTGTTGTTTATTTTACTGATATAGTGCGTATAAATTACGTATGATGAGTGGTGAAAATGGTAGTTGTAAAGATATAAAAAATATTGTTCGTAACTTGTGCATTACGGTGCCTGTGACTTGGGAGAAGGACGTTCAAATGCTGGCAAGAGTGACACATTATGCTACGCGTATTTCCCATATTATTCTAATCGCATCTGATTCTCAACATTACTTCTATTCAAGTTTTAATTTTCAATTCTTTTTTTTTTTTTTTATATTGCTTAGGATAGGATTATTTTAGTGTCAGGGTTGCGTTGGGCTCAGTGATATGGAGATCAATTATAATAATATTTTTTTTATATTTTTACACAAATTATATTTTATATAATTTTTTTATATATTTTTACACAAATCACATTAATATAAATTATATTGATATTAAATAGTTCGGTTGTGATTTTAGTGTTCCACTTAAGTCAATTGAATTCTTAAGTTTTCTTCAATTTATCATCAAAATTTTCTATCTTGATTTCATTAAATATTTAAGTTACTAATTTATTTATATGGAAAGGCATTTCTTTTTCTATTCATTATCATCATAAAAATAATAATTTATTCATAAATAATATTAACACGACAATTAAGTCCATACAACCGAAGTACTATTTTAAATAATTATAGTTCAAATACACTAAAACACTATGCACAGTTTGTCACTTAAGCTAATTCATATATTTATCAAATTAAAAGACATATATTTAGGTTTTTATTCCTTTAATATGTTTCTTTGAATTAGTATATACTTAATTAATTGTGTCTGTGGGGCATTCATTGGACAGTATATTTTGAATTTATTAAGTTCACCAGACATATGACATACCGATAAGTGATGGTTAGAAAGTTTGGAACAATTAATTAAAGCAAATGAAGAATAACAATTTGGGATAAACAGGTTCTGAAGAACATGATTTCGTTTAGTTTTCTAAATTTTTAAATCATAGATATGACTAAATTTGGTTATACATATCTTAAAAAATATCATTAATATGCCTACATTAATTTAGCCTAAAGACAAGAAGAGGCAAAAAAAACTTAATATATAAATGTCATTTTTATATAGTTAGTAGTTATCTAATTCATCTCAAATATATAAGAGGCCAGCAACGTAACGGGAAAGCACATGGTGATGGGACTCAACTCTAAAGAATCCAAGCTTTCTTTTTGTAGTGGGATTAAAAAGCCACCAAAGAGAAAAAAAAAAAAAAAAAAGTATACAAAACATTTCTATGGAAAACAAGGTTGTATTCTAGTACTGCGTTTTTAATTACAGAGTTATATATTATAATAATTTAATAACAATTAATATAACCAACTAAATGAAGTATGTCGTACATAAAAATTATTATGAAACTATTATATATAAATAAAATGCGAAAACATCTTTTACATTAATGTAATCATATAAAATATTTGAGTCAACTAATATGAAAGATATATAATTTTATAAAAATCTTACGCCCAATATAATAAGTCGGATGATGACGCATTTCATATAAATATATACAAATTTTTCTTTAGTATTTAAAAATATTATTTAATAAAACACTTAATTTTACATTATACATTAAGCAAGAGGGTTTGACCTATTCTAAAAAAAAAAAAATTACGACGTCAAAATCATCTTACACTTACATGCCCATTTGATGAAGTTTAATTTTCTCTTAGAAGCAATGAAGGCCACAAATTCATAAGACGATAAATGACTATGCTTCTTATAGCAAAAGTAAGGGTTGAGAGAGAACACACCATTAAATTAATAAGAATTCATGAAGCTGTAACATTAGTGGTGTGACATATATTAATTTTGAAGGTTCGTAAGTAAGGAAATGGCAGCATGTGCAAGAGGCAAATATGGAAGATATGGCATAATTAAATAAATTTAAAAAGATTACTTTATAATTTCTTTTTAATTTGTCATTTGCTAATTGGAGATATGATGTTGCGCGCATTGGCAAAAACTTACTAGTGCAAGACAAAGCACATGACTAGATACTATCAAAACCCTAAAAAAAATAAAATTGTATGACATTGCAAATATTTTTGCTAAAGAATATTTGATCAATTTTTGAATAAAAAATTTCCATGTGTTGGCCAGTTGTCCATCCATTGGTTCTTTTATAGGGGAATTTCTTCCATCTTGACCCATTTGAAAATACATCTAAATGAAATAAACAAAATCCACCCGTCCCATATATTAATTAAGATGTAATGGATTATTTGCTTTATCCTTAGATGGCAAAACTCACGAGAATCTTTCTTGGAGAGATAGTATAACCAAATTACTCCAATTTCAACAATATATTATACCATATTCTCATCTTCTAAGCATCTTATGAATGGAATCAAGGGAACACTTCATCACTTACTTTCTTACGCTTGATGCCACTTAGCTCCCACCTTGAAACATGTGACGATTAATGTATAAATTCAAAGAATATTGTTTTTGATTTTCCAATTTATAATTCCTCCCCCCCCTTTTTGTTTTCCAAGAAAAAAGATGGACCCAAGACCACAAGATGTGGGGTAAAACGTTAGATGAAAGAGCATAACTTATATATTGTAGTCTTTGAGGTAAGTATGGCCAAGTTTAAGACATATTCTCTACTAGTTAAAACAGAATCATAGAATACATATACTTTGGGTATTGTAAATATATATATATATATATATATAATTTGAGGAAGACACGGTTAAGTTACTTAAATTCTCATTGGTTAACGGTTAGCCTCACATGTGAATGGATGACACAAGCATTTGGGTTAAAAGTCTACTTTTCTTAAAACATTTATATATTCTTATAGAAATTTTTAATTTTTCTCAAATTGACAATGGAACAATCATTACCTAACCTTAATCCCTGTAACAGCCCATTTTTTTTTATGAATAAAAATATATTCTTATTTTATTGTAAATAAAGTAAATAGTTAAATAATAGAAAACTAGTTAGAAAATTAGGAAAAAAGGTTTAAAATAAACTTTAAATATGTAAAGATGTGTAATTAGAAATTTGAATGTTTAGAAAATTAAAATAAGGATAGGAGA
>JAMLFT010001453.1:0-30720 GCA_026544285.1 Pachyrhizus erosus
ATAAAAGAATATTTTAATTTTGGAATAGAAAATTATAAAATAGATTTCGAAATTATAAAAATAAAATAGAAATGAAAGAAAAATAGTAGAAATAAGAAGATAAAAATTTAAATTAATAATCTAAATTTTAGAAGAATTAGACTTTTATTAAATAAATATAAATGTATAAATATTAAAATAAATAGAATTATAAAAATAAATAAATATTTTAGTGGGAGAGAATATAAGAACAAGAAGAGAAAATAAGAAAGGATTCATGGAAATTGTAGAAATTTTTTTGAAACTAATATAATAATTTCAAAAATATAATAGAAAATGAAAGAAAAGGAAAATTAAGAAAAAGAAAAGAGAAAAAGGGGAAGGAGGCGGGACTAGGTCGAACCCAAGACCCCCCCTGATTGGTAACAAAATGCGCTATTAGTTAGGCTAGGTGTCTTGGACGTAAATAAGACTCAAAAAAATACAAAAGTTATGGGAAGGGAATAAAATGAGAAAATAAAGAGCAGAAAGAGAAAAACGTGAGGGGACGAATTCAAACGTGGGTTAGGAGAGCGGAGAGTAGGAAAGGAGAGTGTAATTTTTCATTAGACCGTTAGGGTCATCGCTGCAAACTTAACAAAATAAAAACTACATAAGCTTACCTCAAAACCCCTTTGTCGCCATTGAAGCAGTTGATGAAGCTCTATACCTCGAGCCTCCTCTTTGCTGCCTTGCCAGTTTATGACCCTACCAACACTCCAACTAAATAATAGAGGACAGGGGGCGCAAGAAGGAGGAAAAATAAAGAAGACGAACTCATGTTTTGACCACCATATGAGCCTCGTTTACCCCGTTTGAGTTTTTGGTAGTTTCGTTTTGGTCACAGCAACATTCCAGTTCTACTAGCGAAACAAAAGAGGCAAGGAGCTGAAAGATAGCTAAGTCATCGAAGCTTCACCGGAAAACTCAAAATCTTCGCTAGAAAATCCAATTCGAGGTAGGAGGAGTCGTTTATTCTTCATTTTAAATTTACAAGTTTGTTCCTAATCACATTCCTTACATTATAGTAACCTTATTTAGTTAGAATATAAGAGAAATTAACCAAATCAAAAATTAAAATTTTCTGGCCACCATGGTTATCTATGCTTACAAATTTTCTGATTTCAATATGAATTCGAGTTATAAAACTTGTAGAAGGATGACACTAAAGGTAATTAGCCATCCAAAACAAATAACTAGTTAGAATTAAGGTAAAATTTAATTCAGAGACAAAATTGAAATTTAGCTAGAAATTAATTCTTTTTTCAACAAAGATAATATACTCTCAAGTAGTATATGAGACTTAGGAAGTAGAGGCAGAGTAGGGAAGATAGTCTAATTCATTAAGAGCAAGGACATATTGAAGAAGAAAGAGAAAGGAAGAAGGAGGAAGGAAGAAATAGAAGAGGAGGGAGGAAGAAAATGAAAGGGGTGAAGATAGTAAGAATAGGGTGTAAATAGTAAAATAAGGGGGTGAAAATAAAAACATACGGGGGTGCAAATAGTAAAAATCTAGGGAGTGAAAAATACTAATATAGAGGGTGCAAGTAGTAGCATAGAAGGGGTGAGAATAGTAAAATAATAATAATAATAATAATAATAATAATAATGAATAAAATAAAATATGAATAAGAGAGAGACATAGGAAAGAGGAAATTAAAAAGGGAAACAAAAAGTATTAAAGATGAGAATTTTTCAAGAAAAGATGATTTTACCCTTTCCTCGTTGTTCTAATTATAAACATTGTTATACTATCTAAAAATTTTGTGCAATCAATTATATTATTATTTCTATGTTGTATGATGATATTTATGTGTATTTAATATCTCTACTAATAGTAGAGAAGTACTTATGTCCTATGAAACTATCTTAAGTAGACAGTAACTAAGTAAATAACTTTAGGATAAAAGATGAGATATGAAAATATGACAATTTGAGAAATTTGCTCAAACAAAGGTTGAATAAAACTTGAGTAATGATAATTTAAAATAATCTGAAAGAAAGTCATCACAAAAATATACCTCTAAGCTGAAAGCTAGTACCAAAAAGGAATTGAATAATGGAAGTGTAGAGAGAAGAATGAATCAAAAGCTTAACGAGTGAGAACTAAGAATGGAGAGTGCATAGGTTGACCACAGAAGGTACCTGAGAAATGCACCAGACTTTAATGAGTCCTTGGGATAGATAAGGTGTCAAGTTATGAATCGATCGAAGTAAAAAGGGTGTCACAGAACCGGTTTGGTGTCCCTAACAAAGCGGAACATTACTAAGATTCGGTTGAGAGTATCCTGTACCGAGTACCAAATAGGATACGTACTCCCGATCGTTGATCCAAAACACAGACTTGGATTATCAATGACACACTCGTGTAAGTCCTCCCGAAGATAGTAGTGTTGGAGGCTACAAAAGGTCCCAAACAATTAGGAACCCTAATTAGGCACGTACGGTGAGAAAAGAGTATGCGATAGCTAGAAAGGATATATATGTATGTGTATGCTTAAGAATAGATGACTCACTCCTATAATCTCTTACCTTTCAAATACTGATGACAGACGAATTTCATCCTCTGTTTCACATGACAACCCTACCCTTAGGAGGACGATGGACCCATGATCTGATGGTTGGATGTGACACCTTCACAGGCTATGTGAGATTTGCATTAGGTCTCCTAATGCCATAGCTCATTGGGAATTTTATCACAAAAATATTCCTATCATCCTAACACAAACACTATCACCTAGATATATTGGGGTCCCACTTGACGTTCCCGCAGCTCCCCGACATGCCCAACCCTCTCCACACACAAACTCCTCTATAGTTCAACCCCAGTTAGAGCAAATCATCAAGAAGGAAGAGAGGAATCACTAGAGGAAGAAGACCCATATGAGTGTTCTAACTAATAACTGTTGAGAGGAATTAGAAGCTATTAGCATATCTCGTCTGTTCGTCGTTAGGTTGATGTATTAAAGTTTAGCTAATGTTTTGCAAATATAATACATACAATTGTACTTAACCTTTTCATATTTAAATATAAGTTGCATGAATGTCATGGTAATATTTAGGTTTTTTTTTTTCTCAAATTGTAACCCCTAGCATTTATAGTTTTAATGTTTATTCGATTAATTCATAATTGGAAATAAAAAAAATACTTGGAAGGATTTTTCATTAAATTAGATAAATGAAAAAGTTCATTGCAAAAATAATATTGCAATTTAGCATAAAATTAGGAAAACAATATCACTTAATTTTTATTTGACAATTTTATTTTTTAATTATTTTGTTTTATTAGTAGTAAATTATTTATTAATTGTTTTTAAGAGTAATGTGTTAGGTTTTTGTTTATCCAAGAGTTTTTTGATTATGATTAAGATAGTCATCCCAATTATAAAATTATTATAAATATTAATTTATACATATCTAACTTTTTAACTCATTCTTTTAATATATATTTTTCATCATACATACAGGAACTTTAATTATATTGAAACATAATTCATTTATTTCATATAATAACACTTATGCTACATATGATTTAGGTATGTTATGTTAATTTGTTATAATATCAAATCAAATGTTTGATAATTTTTATTCTACTTATTAGATAATTAGTTCAACTTTGCATGAAATAGGCTTTTTTTCAAATTCAAATGCATACAATGAAAATGAGACATGTACTCTTCCATTATTGGATCCAACTAATCGTATTTTAATTGATATTAGTCATATATATCTGTCACTTTTGTTTTGTACTTCATTAATATTAATGTTGTTTTAATATTAATATAATATAATGTGTTTTCATTAACATTAACATCTTTATATATACATTTTGAAATTGAAACTAATATTTTATCACTTGTCACCGTTAATAATAAATTATTGCCTCAAAGATTTGTTAAAAGTAGTGGAAACCTTACTAAGAGTTTAAAATTTCAAGGCAACTATGTTTTTGTTAATCAATTTACTTCAACGTCAAATCATTATGTTTTTGTTATATTATTCTCAGGAATACATTAAAATCATTTGATTTGTGTTCATATTCATCAATTGTATACAATATTTGTTAATGTCATGCTTATTTATTTCAAATAGATATTCAAAATAGTTCAACCATTAGCAAAGAAAAGAGAATACATGTTGTTGTTAATGATACTATTGCTTATTCAAGGAATGAACATATAAGAATGCCCAATGTAGTGGACAATGTTTTTATGAATTCAAATATCATACATTTTCCAGATAAAATTCAACCATTTTTTATACTAATTTTCATTTTTTGAAAGTTTTATAATCACATGTTTTATGTTATTATATTATTTATTATAGAAGAAACAACACAAAACATGTTAATGAAGATTCTATTTGCAATATAAAACAATGAGTCTTTTACCTGAGTAAATATCAAGGACTAAACTTATCATTTACGATGAAGCTCCAATTACACATACACTATTTTGAAGTTGTTGATAAAACATTTGGGATATTTTATAATTTTCTAATAGGAAAAATCACATCTTCCTTTTGGAGAAAAAGTTGTAATTTTGGGAGGCGACTTTAGGCAAATACTTCTTGTCATATCAAAAGGAATAAGACAAGATATTGCCCATGAAAGCATTAATGTTTTTATATTTTTGCCCTTTATGTAAGTTATCACTTTAACACAAAACATGAGATTGCAATCTAGATCTTCAAATGAAGATGTTACTCAATTAAAATAATTTATAGATTGAGTTTTTTAAGTATTGAGAATGCAACAATTGATGAAATTAACCATGAACATGTTGTCATTAACATTTCACTTGATGTGTTTATTGACAATTCAAGTAATCCTTTTGTAGATATTGTCAATAGTACATATCCATCAATTTTAAAAAATATTAGAGACACATATTTTTTCAAGATAGAGTTATTTTAGCTCCAACTAATGATATTGTTAATGAGTTGAATGACTGTATTATGTTTTTAATTCTAGAGGATGCCAAAACTTACTTAAGTTTTGATGTACCATTTTGATTAATGGAAATATGAATAGACCAAATAATGTGCATACTCCTAAGTTTTTAAATACAATTGTTACATCTAATGTTTCCAATTACCAATTAAAACTTAAGATTGATATCCTCATCATGCTATTAAAAATACATACTAACATTTTGGATTGTATAATGACATTTGACTAATTGCCACTCGGCTTAATTAAAGCAAGACTACCGAGTTCTTGGGTGTTGTAGTGGTAATGGATCCATAGTGTGATAATGGATAGTTAAAAGTAGTAAATTGGGGTACATGTGTGACTTGCGAAAGTTTTGCTATAAGGTGGTTATGTTTGTATTGTGTGTGACCTTTTAACCATTGTTAGCTTAGGTGAGCCTAGAGGCTCACCCAGACACCTTTTTTTTTTAAAGGGTGATGCCGACCAAATGAGCAACATTTCGACTATGGGTAACATTGCATGATGGTGAGTGGACCCATAATGAGCTCTTTGAGGAAGACCATTTCATGGAAAGACTCAAGATCCATATTACACCAGTAAGAGATTCTGCACTTGAGTCATTGACCTTCATTTGCATGTTTGGTTCACTCAACCAACACCCTCATACTTTAGGAGCTAGGTGTCGCCATTTGACATTTCTTCTTTGGACGAATTCATTCCACCTGGTCTTGATAGACCTGTGCACGCCATGTTTACTCGTAGGATGCTTCCAACATACTTGATAGACTTTTTTTATCAATGTTGTGTTTATCTCATTTTGGGACTAGCTTGAGATTGATGACACCAAACAAGGATGATCTAGTAGATGATGGTATTGAGACGAAAAAGAGGAAGATCTAGACATGCTAATAAAATTTGATTTTGATGATGAGTACGAAGAGGACCTCAAAGAAGATCCTCAGGAGGATTATTCTAAGGGATCTCCTTAGGGTTACTCTAATGAAAGTTTTAGGGGTTAAGGCTAGGTGATTGATATAGATGACTACTTTGAGTCTTAGGTTTTCTCATTTTGATGTATGGAGTAAGGTATGTCTAGGTTCAAATTTGTATTTATTTAGTTATCTTTGACTATCAATTATCTTTTGAAAGTATAGTTGATTTTATGTAAAAAAAATTATCTCTTCTTGAGACGTTTTGACATTATTTGACCTTTGGCACATTAATTATATATTGAGATATTATTTAGTTTTACAAATACTTTTAGTTGTTATATTGAATACGTGTGTGATGTTTATTGTTATACTTCTCAAATTTATTGAAACATTTTATTTAAGAGATTATTTATGGTTTTTTTTTTATCAATATCTGATGTTATTTCCATAAATGTTTGAAAAGAAAAAGATAACTTGATTTTTAAATTCACAAAATTACCCCATATAGAGATTTAATTTTATTTTATTTATCAGTTTACTTTATTCTATTTGTTATTTAGTGTGAAATTATAAGTATGTGGGTCCTAGTTAAGAGCATCACAATCGTATTGTGATGAATGTATATTCCCAATTGTCATCCAAACCAAAATAATGTAAGACCACTGAGATATAGGAACTTAGTGACAGAGTCCAAAAATGTGTTGTGTCATGTTGTGAGGCTAGTCAAGTAAATCAACTAGGATTGAGAATGAAGTCTTTTAGAAAGCACACCATTATGGTTAGTAAGATGATTCATGACCATGAGGTCAAACTTTTTTATGTTTGTTGCAAGGTATAAGACTCACTCCTTACACCCATTATTCAAATACCAATAGATGACTTTGTACGAGTGATGAAGACATTAGAACCAAAGACATAAATGATGTCTAACATCTCAAAATCTATATATTTTGATAATTATGAAAATATTATAATTTGATTATACTAATATGCTTTGATAACTCTTATGACAGGATAAGTGTCCAAAAGAATGAAAAATATAGTATCTCTAACTTGGACTCATAAAAATGGACTAACATGAGCTAAGTGTCCAACACGCTTTAAAGAGGACATATGTCTAGAGCTTTCGTTATAACATACAACCAAAATGCTAACTTAAAAGATACATCCAATATGTTTTAGAAAAGCTTGAGCGTCCAACATTGTTTTTATTGTTCTAGATGAATAAGATGAACATCAAATGTTTTGTACCTACATATTAATTAACCATGCTCAAACTAAATGTCTTTCCTTTAATATTTTTGGATGCCTAAGATATTTGTCCTTACGATTCATATCTGACATCTTTTTTGTTGTTATTAACATTTTAATTTGAATAAGCATTTAATGTAAAACAAAAGATATCTAAAGATAAGCAGATTTTCAAATCAAAAGAGTTTCTTAAGCTACAAAGTTTAAAGAGAGAAAAACAAAAATAAGAATATTCAAGAAAGTAGTTGTACTTTTGAAGCAATATTAGCAAGAAAAAGGAAAGAAAACATAAGGATATTCTCTCTACTTTGATACAAGTTTGAATTGCTATAGTCTAAAGATGTTTAGAAAAAGCCTCATGTATTTAATGAAGATTCAGAATGAAAAAAAGAAAATGAACATTTTCTCACAACAAGCACTCCAAGCATCATCAAGCTTATAAATACTAGAAGTTGTGAAGATGGAAGGACTAATGATGAAAATCTAAAAGAATGAATTTTTTGCTTTGTTATCTATACATCTAATATCATGTAGAATCTTTTCTTGAGTCTATTCTTTGTTCTTACTCTTTGTAAATCCTTAACTGTGCTAAATTAACTTGTATCTTGAACTTAATTTTTTATCCTTGCATTGTGAGTTGATATTTCTTGTAAAGAGATTTGAGAAAGCCAATAATGGCTTAGTGATCTAAAGACTACTTGAATACTTAATTTGAGACTATTAAGTTTGTGGTTAGAAGTTATACCTATAATACTTGGATTGAGAAAACTATAAGTGACTTGGAAGAATACTTGTAATATAGTCAAAAGGTACAAATTCAAATATTTGTTGTATCCTTATTTTTGTTTAGTGAAACCTCTTTAAGGTTGAAAGAAAACTAGACATAGCTTAAGTTGAGTGAACTAGTATAAAACAAATGTTTTATTTGTTTTCCTTTATCCTCACCTTTTTGGACGTCTAGTGTCTTTATGAAGAGTTTTTATATATGTTTGTTTTGAAATGGCTCCAAAAACATTTGCAAAAATCACACACACTATTCAACCTTTTTTCTAGTGTATTACTAACCCTTCAAAAGATGGCATGGAAAGGTTGTAAGACGACTCGTTGATGCTAGTAGATGTTTTGAGTTAAACAAATATTGGGGGTTCAAAGCTTTTAATTAAGTCACTACTTTAAGTCCTAATTTTTTTTTACAAATACATTGATAGGTTGAGAGTTATTATTATGATGTATTTATTTTCTTCAATTGACTTAATTGTAATACTTTTATTTTAAAGATTATAAAATGTGCTTATATGGGTTGTATTGAAATTCTTCAATAGTAGATTGTGATATGTATATTTCGTAAGATAGTTGTGGATGGAATGGGTTATAAATCAAGTTGCTTTATTAAGAATGATATTTCCTTGGTGGTAATAGAAAAAAATTTCCAATTAATGATCCAAATATTAAAGTTTTGATGTAAAAAGAATTCCCATGTTTTTTTAAAGGTTGTTGCAATAAATAAATATTTATTTGGTCCATAAATTTTGAAAGTAATAAGAAAATTATTTATTGGTATTGAGGGGCTTTACATAGTACTGTCAAAGTGAGTTGTCTGACCCAGCTCGGCTCGACCCACCACAGGTTGGTCATTAAGTAGGTCAACCCAACCCAATTCACTTTCTGGTGAGTCAAAAAAATATCAACCCACTACGGGTTGGTGGGTTATGCGAGTTAGTCTACTTTAAATTAAAAATTAAAAAACTCAATTTAAAAATATATATTTCATATTTTTTCACAAATAGAACTGTAGAAATAAATAGTCTAAAATAAAGTTACAAAATAGTCTAGAAATATATTACAACATAAAATAATCTTAAACAATAAAAATCTTGAACAACACATAAGATTATTATTATTGTTCATTAACAACATTGAAGTTTTGCATGGATAAATCTAGAACTTTATCTTTTTTAACATATTTATCTTCATCTACAAAAAAAAAAAATTACTTAACTAACAATGGCAAGTTAAAGTGAGTCAATCCCGCCTACTGCGAGTTTTGCCCAAGTGGGTCAAGTTAAAGAGGGTTGGGTTGAAAAATGTTAATTTTTTTTAACCCAATCTGGCCTAAACCCGTGGTGGGCATGGTTGACCGGCAAGTTGGAATCTATTTTGACAATATTAGTTGTACACTTATCCATTATATTATCTTCATTTCACATATATCAACATAGAAGATTCACCTTTATCATGTATCACATTGTCATTCATGTAAGATAGTATCTTATACTTGATAAAATAATTATAACTTAAATCATGATTAAAAACATAAAAATACTTATAAAGAAAATATAAATAATCAAGAAAAACAAATAAGATATTCAAATTTCTAAAATACTTATTAAATAAAAAATAAATGAGATTAAAATATCATTCTTCATCAAGGTATTAAATGAGGTTACATATAAAAGAATGAATTGGTATAATACTATTCTAAAATTCAGTAAAAACATTATTTATCCACAATCTTTCTCAATTTCATCATCAAGATTTTACCTTTTCTAACTATAAAATGAGGTTAGAAAAAGTAAAATAATGGTATATAAGATGTAGTAAAAAAAAAAGAAATAAAAAATAGAAGTGAGAGTATTTAATATGATAATAAACAATAAATTGAAAAATAAAAATAAAAAAGAGTAGAAAAATATTAACTTATCTATATTTTTTCTATTTTCATCATCAGTGATGAATCTTTGCAAAAAAATCAATAATAAGATAAAAAAAATATTAAATTATTTTGACTAATAAGATTGTAAAAGAATTAGATGTGTAGAAGGTGGTTAAAGGTGGTTGAAAGAAAAAAGGGAGAAGAACAGACATATATTATAATTATTCTATGTTACAAAAAAAATTAATTATCCTAATTTAAAATAATTTTAATTACCTTGATTAATATATATATATATATATGTATATATTGCAATATGGTTTGTACATAGACTTTGGTCAGATTGAATTTTTCACAGATTAAAAATTTTCAAACCGAACCAACTCCCTACAACATGTACTTAGTCATGATTTTTTAACTTCTTATAATTGAATATCGATTTGAACCACCCAAGAACATTTTTTTCTTGTCAGTGTAGTCAGATTCAAATCGGATAGCAATGCTTGCCTACGCTTATTAGATGATATATTAATGGACAAACAATATTCACATAATTTTTAAAAAAATTATAAAATCAAAAATAGAAAAACTAAAATTACACATTAATATATTAAAGAAACCAAAAATACAATTAAATCAATTATCTATTTAATGTGCGAGCATAAATATAAATATTTTTTTCCTTTCATTCATCGTACCAAAGAAATTTTCATTTTGACCTGGTATCTTGGATTGAAGCTACTCTTATGAAAAATTAGATAAACAAGCTAAATTTGAATCAAAGTTAGATGTTTTTTATATAACTATTTGGATACTTTGGAAGCACAAAAATTCTAATCTTTTCTTTTAAAACATAGTTATCAATTAGTATTGTATGTGATTTCGAGCTTTATAAAGTTAGCTGTGAATAATATCTTAAAGTTGTCTTTATTACATGGGAAATCGTTGAGATCAAATGCTTTTGCTTTTCAAAATATTTCTCGATATATATGTGTTAAATATGTATATTTAGTTAAAGAAAAACAAATATTATTAGTGCTTTTTTTATATATAAAAAATGTTTCAAATCATGATATAATTAACTTCTTTTAGTTTAATGATTAATGCATCACATTAGTTCTATTTTTCTTAATTAAAGATAATTTTAATTAAATTTTTTACTATCTATTTTTTCTAAATAATATGGCATAGAATTAAAAAAAATTAAGTTATAAAGACAATACATACACATAATACTTATAATATTAAGAAAATAATAAATTTTTTGTAGTAGTAATTACCCTATGAAACCAATAGCTATTATATAATAATTATAATTTATTATTTTAAAAGCTTATTTAAAAAATAAGTCAAAATTAAAAGATTTTTTTTGTTCTTTTGCTAATGTCACTTAATTGATTGTTTTTTGTTCATTTTTTCTGGCATTAACCACTTTTCTCCTATAAATTACTTTTTATTTGTCCTTTCTAACATTGGCTTTCCTTTTTTTTTAAATTGTCATACTTAAATTAGTTTATATGTCATGTTGTTTTTTCATCATAGTTGTACTTCATTGTGACCATAAAATTAATCACACTTACAACAAAACAATAAGCTAGTGAATCATTTGTACTTGTCCTTAACAATGTATCCTAAATTTAGTAGTTCTAATTATGATATATATACCCTTATATTTGTTTACCTTCTCTCGATTCACTTCATTCAATTTATCTCCTTCATTAATTATTGAATTAGGATTTTAATTGAGTTTGTGAGATGAATATTAATAAATTATTTGCATCAACTACTATACTTGATGTATCTCAACATCATGCAAAATATAATGTTTGCCTTCATACTCCACCCCATACTGTATCAGATGGCATATGGGGAGGACATAACATAGAAGGGTCACCTTTAAGGTCATTTTTTCCAATATTCCTACTTCAAGTCATTGTAATTTATACTATAACACGAGGTTTACATATCCCTCTAAAGAAGTTGGGTTTACCTGCAATCGTTTCACAAATGATGGTAAGTTCTCTCCTTTTAGTGTAAGCTTAACTAAAACATAGGTTTTCTTATTCCTATTATTGCAATTAATGAACAATATGGATAGTTTTAAAGGATTAACTAATTATCAAGATGGTTAAAAGAATCTTAAACCATACAACAAATAGGAAAATTAACACAAAGTAAATGATATTACTAATATACATGAGTATTTATACCTATTTCTTATGTTGCTTTTATTTCCTTTGTAAGAATACTAGTTCCCTGGTTATAGATTTTTAATCCTAATTATTTTTTAAATGAATTGGATTGAACAACAATTGTGATATATCTAACAAAAATATCTTTTTTTTTAAGGCTGGGCTAATTATAGGACCATCATTGAACATATTGGTGGAAGAAAAAATGGTGTTGTTTCCTTATGGAAGTCAAGATACACTCGTTACTATAGCATCACTTGGCTATTTGCTATTTGTCTTTGAGAATGGTGTAAAAATGGATGTTAGCATGATCACTAGAATAGGAAAAAAAGGATGGGTCATTGCCCTTTTAGGGTTGTCATTACCTTTGCTAATTAGTTTTAAAAGTCTAGAAAGCATTTCTTTATTGTTTTCCCAAGATATAGAAGACAAAAGTCATACAAGTGTTGTTATATTGATGACACAAAATATAACTTCATTTGCGGTGATTTCTTCCATCCTGAATGACCTTCAAATCCTAAACTCTGAACTTGGAAGATTAGCATTATCTTGTGCACTAGTGGGTGACATAATAAGTAATATTCTTATAATTTCAACTATTTTCTTCGACGTACATCAACAAGTAAAAGGAATCAGTATAAATTTGGTGGTTTTTTTTATGTTAGTTATCATCATTTTTTTTGTCTATCGTCCGACAATGTTTTGGGTAATTGAACACACACCAGAAAGACAAGAAGTGAAGGATATTTACATTAATATTATAATTGGGGTGCTCTTTACTTTGGGTTGGTGTTCAGTTCTCTTGAAACAAGAATTCATCTTTCTACCTTTCCTTTTTGGATTAGCTACACCAGATGGACCTCCGTTAGGATCTTCATTAGTTAAAAGGATTCATGTTTTTGGTGTGGAATTTCTTTTGCCAATCTTCCTGACTACATGTGCGATGAAGATAAATTTTTTCTCAAGAGGGCTCTCATTATATACAATTATTATTACTATCTTTGTTGTCCTTTTGGGTCATCTAATAAAAATGATGGCATACATAATACCTTCACTTTATTACAAGCTACCTCTAAAGGATGCCATGTCTCTTGCCCTACTTCTGAATTGCAAAGGTGTTGTGGAAGTATGCATGTATAGCTCTGCATTGGACAAAAATGTACTTACTCATCTTTCTCCTTCTCTCTTTTATTTATTTATATACCTATTTATCTATAAGCGTGTGTGTAAAAGAAACATACCATGTGAAAGTTAAAAGAGTAAAAAGGAGTTAATTTTGACTATTTATGCATGGTTTTATGGACAAAATTAACTCTTCTAACATCTCATGATTTCATTGATATGCCTTTATATGTATTGTTAATCAAATTTTAAATTCTATTTTTGATTTTGACCAAATGTATATACAGGATATCCAACCCGAGATTTACACAATAGTTGTAACAATAATCATGATCACAAGCAGCATAGTGCATTTGACAGCGAAACGTTTGTATGATCCTTCAAGTAAATATGTTGGCTACCAAAAAAGGAACATTTTTAGTTTAAAACCTAACTCAAATCTTCGGATGGTAGTTTGCATTCATAAGGAACATCACACAATCCCTATTATTAAAGCTCTTGAATTATGTAACCCTACACCAGAATACCCTACCACTGTGGATGTTTTGCATCTAATAGAACTTGTAGGGCGTTCCTCCCCTATTTTCATTTCTCATAAGATGAAGAAAGGCGTACCCTCTCACACAAAAAACTCCTACTCAGAAAATGTTATCCTTTCTTTCAAAATCTATGAAGATGAAAAGCAAGGTGCAATAATAATAAATCCCTATACAGCCATATCTCCCCCTACATTGATGCATGAAGATGTGTGCTACCTTGCATTAGATAAAGTTTCATCAATTATTATTCTTCCTTTTCATCGAAAATGGTCCATTAATGGTAAAATTGAGCATGAGGATAAAACTATAAGGTCACTAAATTGTAAGGTTATGGAAAAGGCTCCATGCTCAGTTGGAATATTAGTGAGTCGTTTTGTTCATCAAAGAGATTCACCACTTCGGTTAGCCATGATATTTTTGGGTGGAAATGATGATCAAGAAGCTTTATGCTTAGCTAATAGAGCAGCCAAAGAATCTAGTGTTAACCTTGTGGTATATCACATTAAAACCTATAACAAGAATGAAATTCAAGATGTGGACACTATGCTTGATCATAAAATGTTGGAAAATGCTAAGAAAGAATGTTCTAGTTTGAAAAATGTTGTTTATAAGGAAATAATCGTAGAGGGTGGAGCCCAAATTACTTCTATTCTTCGTCAAATGATAGACGAGCATGACTTTTTTATAGTTGGGAGACGTCATGGTATTGATTGTCCTCAAACAAAAGGGCTTCAAGAATGGAGTGAGTTTTCAGAGTTAGGTCTCATAGGTGATTTTCTTGCTTCTACAGATCTTGATTGTAAATCCTCTGTTTTGGTAGTGCAACAACAATTGTACCATTAATGAAAAATATTTTGGTTGCACAAAACAAATCAATTTTTTTAGTCATGTTGTCATAGTAGTGCAAGACTATAATTGTTCTCTCTTTCATTTTTGTAAAGTTCATCAATAATGTAAATTTTATTACACTTTTAGTTTTCTTTAATTTTTATTTTAAATTTATAACAATATAAATCATGTTAATTTCTTTGTTTTCCTTAGCTATTAAATTATAAATTATCTAAGGAGAATAACATGACATAGGACATGAATACACCATGACATAAAAATGATGGCATGAGACATTATAACAGAATGTGACACCTAAGTAAGACACATTATAAAAAAAAGTAAAATTAACATATTTATGATCATAAAGTGAATCCAACACATAGAATTCCAAATCCTTAACTAAAAGGAGAATTTCATCATAAACATGTAATTAATAGGAATTATATTAGTATGTTTTCCATTTCCGTCATCTAAAAAAGAGATTATAAATGTGAATTATCTAATGAAAAATTTGAAACTTGAATACAATTAGGGTCTATTTAAATGTAGAAACTAATATTTCACATCTTACTATCTCTAACCAATGTTTCATATGTACAATGCAATAGTCAATGATTAATACACATACATATATACTAAATATTCGACTATTGTGAGTTTCCCTTTTCCAAATAATTAATAAAAAACAAGGTGCTTAAGAAGCTTTAATGTTAGTCGTAGAAATAAATATGAAAAAGCTTTATGGTTCACCCACCAAGATTTTGTATTTAACGTTGACTTATCTTGAACAAAATAAGAACTAAAAACACATATAATGAAAACTTGAAAATTTTATTATAACTTTATTTCTATCCTTAGAAAAAGGAAAATGTATCTTAAAATACTTGTTCCTTGTTGTCAAATTATTTTTTCCTCGTTCCTACCCAAGGCTGACGCAACAATGAGTAAGACCTAAAGTGAATTTTGAGAGAGATTTTATTACTTGTTGTAAAAAAATAGAGATTTTTTTTACTATAAATGAAAGAGTTATATATTAAGCCTTTTTACAAACATATATGTCCTTTTTTATTTACAAAATTAAAAGCAATTAATTTTTTATTAGTAGGACTAGAACTTAGGTTTTAATAGTCTTATCCTTAGATTGATCCTGTTTCCATCATTTACCTTTGATATTTTTCTAAAAAAACTAAAAAAAGAGGTAATTAGTTTTAGTATAGTCAAACTCATTTACATGGATTGTTTCACTACGTCAAGTGCATAATTGATTTAAAACATCTCTCATCATAAATGTTTTACATTATGTTAAACTAAATAGTTGCACAATCTACACCATTTTTATTTCTCACAATAATAAAGATCTTATCATAAGCTCGTAAAACTTGTACACTAAAATTTTTATTATTTTTTTTTTAAATTTGTGAAAGTGATAAATTAGACTAATTGTTAATAAACCTCTGCATGATCATGAATAAGCTGAGATCAATCAAATTTATTGGCTGCTTGTTAGCTCAATCGTTAGAGTCCTAACAATAAACTCACCAATAATGTCATATTATGAGTACTCCTTCATCATTTTCATGAATTTCCTAACATTATCAACTTTAGGTATAGATGGCTAAACGTTTTCTAAAAAAACACTAAGCATTTTTAACCATTGCATTTTTCATTAAACTAGTGTTCATCTTGCGCTATGCACAAATATCTATTTGGTTATACATTTATAATATTGTTCATTTTACTTAAAATATTTATAAAATTATATAAAAAAACTCATGTTTAAATTTTATAAAAATATTTATTTAAAACAATGGATGTAGTCCAAGCTAGAGCAGCACCACCAACTCTTCCTCTCCATTGTCATTCAACCCCACCTTCACCCCACTCTTCACGGTGGTGTTCCCAATCTTGCGGTATTCTTTGATGATAAATTGATTGTCATCAATCACCGTAACACATGTAGGTTGGAATATACCATTGTCAATTTTTCCTGCACTACTATGCCAAGCAACTCTTGAAGCTTGTTGCGCGTGGCGATGGATGTGACACCAGTAGTGCCTTTTAGATGTAATTTACCTTTAAATCTTTTGAATAATTATTGAAGATCTATGGCAAGCATCATAAAACTGTCATATTTCATCTTAAAGCCAATTCATATTAAGTGAAGTTGTTTGGTAGATATATAAGTTACACCATAAGAATAGGTGATTTACCAAGATGGGTTATGGACTATATAGAGAAGGAGGGTGTTGAAATATTTCACATTGTTGGTCGCAATTCTTAGAGTGGAATATATATATATATATATATATATATATATATATATATATTTATTTGGAGATCTTCATTTAATGTGAATTGATTTTAAGATGAAATCTAACATGTTATTAGAGTTCATAGATAACTTAAATATTCTATAAACTCGCTTATTATAACTAACATTTGTTGATATTGATATTGTTTGTTCTTTTATTAGTAAAGTGATAAGATTTTATATTCATTACTTTTTTAGACACCATTAATGTTTACTTACGAACTATGTTTCCTTTTAATTAACCTATCCATTTGCATAATACCCCTAGTTGAAACTACTAGTAAAAAAATATTGTTTTTCATTTTGTTACTCTTTTTTATTTTCTAATCTTTACTTTTGTCATCACTTATTATTTTCAAGAATTTGATTCAAAGAAGTTTTCATGCCTTAATTGTTTAAAAATTAAATGATCTATATCTTTCACAAGGGGTACCATTCAACAAAACAAAGGATAAATTTGAGGGAGAACACCCAATTTTAAAGAAATGGATCCTTTCTTGCAAGTGTGCCTCTCCGACATTAATTTAGACAATTGGATGTAAGTAAAATAATTTAGATTAAAAATTGAAAAAGATAAATTAAAAAAAGTTGTCAAAATATAATTTTTTGTGACATTTGAAATATTAGTTTGTATGTTTTGGGGTTTTTACAAGGTGCTTCAAAAATCAAATTACACCAAAACTCATGTTTCTACAACTTTTTTTTAATCTCTATCCATTTATCATATTCACTAAATAATTAACATTAAGTTTGGTTATAAATTATAACTTTTTCAAGTTTTATTTTGGATTATTTACTCTTATTCAACGGTCTAAATCTATGTTGAAGATAGTTATGGAAACACACTTTCAAAAAACAGTCATTTTCATAAATTATGATGTCTTTAATTGATAATATGCTTTTGCAACTTGATTTATATTGTGTTCAAAAAAGACATTTAAAAAATGGATTGATTTTAGTTAAGTGAAATTTGAAATGAAATATAAAATATGATAAAATAAAATAAGTAATAACTAATAGAATAATTAAG
Organism: Pachyrhizus erosus; assembly: GCA_026544285.1. Classification (NCBI taxonomy): domain Eukaryota; kingdom Viridiplantae; phylum Streptophyta; class Magnoliopsida; order Fabales; family Fabaceae; genus Pachyrhizus; species Pachyrhizus erosus. The sequence continues at coordinate 17,813 of JAMLFT010001453.1, forward strand.
ACTCCATCATATCAAGAATTTGGCCTCAACAAGTCAATGTTAAAATATAAATATATTTTAAAATTAATTTCTATAAATTATTTAAATGTTGTGAAACATCTACCAATTGTTAAAAAAATTATAAAATTTAATTTTTGAGACATACTAAATACATTTCAAAAAATAAATTTTAAAATATTTTCATTTTCCACTTATATATTCTTTTGAAGATAAATATATTTTTGAGACACAATTGCATACTAAATGTATCTTTCTAATGAAGATTCAAATCATAGTTTGTTCCATTAAACCCAGCCATAGTTGATAAATTTTCAAACATCTACTAGTGATAAAAAATAATCATTCAAAAACTTAAAATGTTTTTTATATTTGTAAAAACAGAAAGGGAATGCGGAAGAAAATACAGGATGCAAATAGTATTTCTCCACAAAAACCCTAAGCAGACAGAGACATACATTAAAACCAACACTTGGGCTCGGGCCGCACAACCCGGGTTCTACTTTTGGGTTCAAAAGGCTTGGCATAGTGGTTGATTTTCCATAAAAAACCGAAATGGAAGCGTATCCAAACGCGGCCTCCATGCTCAGAACCAGGACTATAATAGCTCCTCCACCATTACTCGCCCTGAGTTCGAGGCTGCCGTCATCATCACCGTTACTGTCACCGTCCGTCACTTTCTCCGAACCCACACTATTCTCTTCTCTAAACTCAAAATCCTCATTCCACCGTTTCCCTCACTTCTCAACTTTTCAAACCATGACGCTTTCCAAGTGCTTCTCTCACTCTGGGCCAAACGTCCCCATTTCGGACCCACCCGAACCCGAATCCGAATCCGAATCCGAGTCACCTCACACTCTCGTCGTGGTTTCTTTCTACAAGTTCGCGGATTGGCCTGACCACGCCCTCATGCGAAACCCCTTGAAGCAACTCTGTCAACGCCTGGTACTCACTTTCTCTATTCACTTTTTTTTTTTTTTAACAAATTAGGAAAAATAATTCATAATATCTCATTGATAGCGAATTATTTCTTTCTACATAAGTTCTTGGTAAATAGTTGTTTAGTATATATCTATACATTGTTCGTTCCCAACTTTCTTTGTTCACCAACTAGAACATCACTGAAGTTCAACATGAGAACTTCTACTTCATTATTCTCCCAAAGCCGAAGCACAAAACTTAAGCTTCGCTTAATGCAATTGCTCGATACTGCTCAAACCATTGATCATCTAAAACAAACCCATGCTCTCTTTCTCAAGCTCCTCACTCAACAACCACCCCATCATTATCGTTACTTCATGGGTCGTTTGTTACACCGGGTTCTCCATTTTGCTGGCGAAAACGCCAATCTTTTCTATGCCCGCCAACTGTTTGACGCAATGCCGAACTGCCCCAATAGCTTCCTTTGGACCTCCCTTGTTCTTGCATTCCTATCCCATCATGCCCATCTTCGCCATTGCATTTCTACCTATGCTAGAATGCATCAAAACGGGATTTTGCCATCTGGGTTCACCTTCTCTTCTGTACTTAGCGCGTGCGGGCGAGTTCCTGCCTTGTTTGAAGGAAAACAAGTGCATGCCAGGGTGGTGCAGTCAGGGTTTCTTGGAAACAAGATTGTGCAAACTGCACTTCTTGACATGTATGCAAAGTCTGGGTTTATAAGTGATGCACGCGATGTGTTTGATAGGATGGATGACAGGGATGTTGTTGCTTGGACGGCGATGATTTGTGGGTATGCCAAGGTAGGAATGATGGTTGATGCACGGTGGCTGTTTGATAACATGGGGGAACGTAATTCTTTTACTTTGACTGCTATGGTTGCTGGATATGCAAATTGCAAAGACATGAAAGCTGCCAAGGAATTGTATGATGTCATGAATGACAAGAATGAGGTCACTTGGGTTGCAATGGTAGCTGGTTATGGTAAGTTAGGTAATGTGAATGAAGCCAGAAAAGTATTTGATGGGATACCTGTGCCACAGGGTGCATCAGCTTGTGCAGCAATGCTTGCTTGTTATGCACAACATGGATATGCAAAGGAAGCTATTGACATGTATGAGAAAATGAGAGAAGCAAAGATCAAAACCACTGAGGTGGCAGTGGTGGGTGCTATTTCAGCTTGTGCACAACTTAGGGACATTAGAATGTCAAACATGATAATAGACCATCTTGAGGAGGGTTGCTGTGGTAAGTCCTTCTGTAATTAGTTGTTTGTTGTTATCATTTTGTTAATTCAATCCATTTAGGTAAAAATGCTTCACACTAACCTTTGTCCTTTTGCTTGATTGGAACACATTGTTCTGTTATCTCAGATAGGACACATATTGTTTCAACTGCTTTGATCCATATGCACTCAAAATGTGGAAATATAAATTTAGCATTGAGAGAATTCAATACAATGAGACACAGGGATATGCATACTTACAGTACAATGATTGCAGCCTTTGCTGAGCATGGGAAATCAAAAGATGCTATAGACATTTTCTTAAAGATGCAAAAGGAAGGATTAAAGCCAAACCATGTCACATTCATTGGTGTCCTCAATGCATGTGTCTCTTCAGGTCATGTTGAAGAAGGTTGTAGGTATTTTCAGATTATGACTGGGGTATTTGGTATTGAGCCCTTACCTGAGCACTATACTTGCATAGTTGATCTCCTTGGGAAGGCTGGGCAACTAGAAAGGGCATACAATCTAATAAAGGAGAATGCAACCAGTGCTGATGCAACAACTTGGGGTTCTTTATTGGCAGCTTGCAGGCTTTATGGTAATGTGGAACTAGGTGAGATTGCAGCCAGACATCTCTTTGAGATTGATCCTGAGGATTCTGGAAATTATGTTCTTCTAGCAAACATTTATGCATCAAAGGATAAATGGGAGCATGCACAAGAGGTTAAGAAGTTGATTAGTGAAAAGGGACTGAAAAAACCTTCAGGGTATAGCTCAATTCAGTGAGGGATCAAGAAGCACCTTGATTGTTAATTTTAGCCAGTATATATCCTCTTACGATCAATATAATGATATTCGCCGGATCACTTGTGTATTGGCCAACATTGTTGAAGGCTTTCAGTAATCATGGAATGAGCTTTAAATTCCCAGCTTTAATTTTTTGGTCATGAATGTATACAAGATATCAATATCACCATGTAGGGGCAGGATCATTTAATTATGAGGCCATTAAGTGAGGCTGTTAATCCATCTTATAACAGGAACGAGCTTTGCGTGGCTGTTGTGGAATTGAATTGTATTATGCTCACAGTGCAGAAACTAAGTTCTCTACTATGCAGAATTAGAATGCTGGGGATGAAGATGGGAATGGGGGAGTATAGAATTCTGTCACATAGAGGGAATTCTGTACAGGACACACTATAAAGATAACATGCACTGGAGACAGGATCCAACAATACTTGGATATACAGGTGTTGTTTAGGAAGGAGATGGTGTTGTGGGGGAGTTTTACTTGGTTGCTTTGACTAATAACTATCAACAAACAGATATAGGGACATAGATTATTCACAGGAAAAAACACTGTAGGATTATCTCTCAATGTGGACATGCAAGGAACTGTAGAGGGCTGAGACTACTCAACTCCTCCCAATGTGACTCAATGCTTGTTGGCAATAGAGCAGCAGCAAATACATTTCCTGCACTCAGGTATTTTTTTTTTCCATTTGATGTATCTTTTTTCTGCATATAATGTACATTCTTTTTTTTGGCCAAAATATACTTTAGTCCTTTATGTTTTCAATTATATTCAGTTATATGCAGAAAAAAGATACAGCAGAAGAGAAACCCAAAATTATATGCAGCAAAACACCGTCATCGTCACAGTCCATTACTTTCTTGGAAGCCACACTATTCTGTTCTCAAAACCCAAAACCCTCATTCCACAGTTTCCCTCTCTTCTCGATTCTTCAAACCATGATGCTCTCAAGTGCTTCTCTTACGCTGGGCCCATTGTCTCCATTTTCAGCCTACCCGAACCCAAACCCGAACCCGATTTACCTCACTCTTGTCGTGGTTTGCTTCTTCAAGTTAGTGGATTTACTTTACCATGCCCTCATGTGAAACCCCTTGAAGCAATTCTGTCAATGCCTGATACTAACTTTCTCTATTCACTTTTTTTAACAAATTAGGAAAAATATATATAAAATATTTCAAAATATCGGATTGATAGCCATTTATTTCCTTTATATATAAGTTCTTAGTAAATAGTTGTTTAGTATATATCTATAAGCGCCTGAGAGGAAAATAAAAAGGTAAAATGGATAGACTTTCTTCATTGGCTAAAATCAAGTGTTCACCATAGCTTTAGAAAGTTAAGTGTAAAGAGTTCCTACAAAAGTTGAATTTAGCTTAGACAATAAATTTAATTTATTTTAATTTTCGAATATTTGTTTTTTATAAGTAGTTCTGAAGTTTATCCAAAGAGGACTATAAAGTTATTTTAACTCTTTTTGAATTCAGATTTACATAAATTATTTTTAGCTTAATTTTTTTACAAAAATAAATTTTAATTTATATATATAGAAATAGAAAATATAGATTAAAATGAATAGAAAGTTAACAATATCAACCCAGATAAAGATAAAAAAGACATTAGCTTAAGATGGTTGAAAGAAAACTTTTGACTAATTATGTACACAGTTTGTGCAATGCACATCCAAAGGAAAGAAGGGAGAGAATAAAAAGAATGTTTAATTGAGAGACAGAGAGTGAGAGTCTCACTCTCTTGTATATTCTAATTTATAACTTAGGAGGAATTTGACATTATGGAGTAGATTTAACATTATGAAGTGACATACTTGATATTTCATTTCAAGTGCCAGGTCAACTTCATAACAGAATTAGTTAGCTTCAGTTAGAGTTATTTATGATTAGTTAGTTAGTTAATGATACAGAATCTTGACCCCTATTGTTTTTTTTACCTAACATGATCCCTATTGTATTTATGTATCAGAGTGGTGTAATGATCTAATTAGAATGAGTTTTATGGAATTGTTCACATGTTTTGTTGAGATTTGGTGTCTCACCCATCTGATGCTACTCAGCTTGTTTCTGGTGGAATTATTCTTGCGCCTGAAGGGATCAATGGCAGTATATGTGGCACTCGGGAGTCGGTGGAGGAAGTTCTTGCATTTGTGGAAAGCAATGATCAATTTAAGGGGCTAAGGCGAGTAGAATCGCCTGTTAGTCCTGAGGAGGAGGCCATCCATCATGGACATAGTGCTGCTTCTCCTCTTGCTGCGGGGGAAGATGCACCCTTTCGATGGGATCATGTGAGGGTCAAGTTGAAGAAAGAGGTGTGTTTGCAACACTGAAAGAACGAACTGCTTTGTTAAATTTAATATGGATATGATATGCAAATAACTAACAGATTTTTGTTTTTGTTTCATGTTTGCAGATTGTCACTCTTGGGATGCCTACCGTGTCACCTATCAAAAGGGTTGGAAAGTATGTTGGCCCAGAAGAGTGGAATGCTCTAATTAGTGATCCAGATACAGTGAGCAGCTTATCAATTTTCTCCTATCCCCATTATGAGGCTGTCTTTTATGTGATCTTATAAGTTGTGTGGACTTGAACATGCATATCTTCAATTGTTTGGATTCTTGAGAATATTGAATATCCAAGCTGCTCCAATGTTGAATATGTTAAACATCTATTTGTTTGCCATTGGTGGAGACAAATCTAATACGGCTTAGACCATGGGTTTTCTAGCTAAAAAGGAGAGAAACTGTGATAATGTCCAGAACATTTTAAATGGTTCTTAAGATTTTATATTTCTGGTTATCTATTCATTTATTTTTACGAGGATATGCTTAGATTTTGTAGAATGGTTACTTTTACCAAGTTGTGATTTATGATTTTCCCCTCTACATTGTAGGATTGTATTTTGTTTGTGTTGTGTGTTGGATAAAAGTTTAGATAATTCATTTCACATGCCTGTGATGGAGAAGTGCAATAGTAAATTTCACATGTAGCAAGTTGGGAAGGGGGAGACATGGTATTGATATTGTATATGCCAGCAATGCTGAATTTTCTTTGTTATTGACGTCCTCATTTGCAGGTGGTAATTGATGTGCGGAATAACTATGAAACCAGAATAGGAAAGTTCAAAGGAGCAGTTGATCCTTGTACTACATCATTTCGTGAATTCCCATCCTGGGTGAAGGAGCATTTCCAGCTTAATGAAACAAATGGTCAGCAACCAAAAGTTGAGGTAAACAATTCAGTCCAACCTGCTGAGAAAGAAAAGGAGAATCAAAAGCAACATATGCCACGTGTTGCAATGTATTGCACAGGAGGTATTCGATGTGAGAAAGCTACAAGTTTACTTCTCAGCAAAGGTTTCAAAGAGGTGATTCTCCTCTCAAATTTTGTTGTTTGGATCAAACAAAATTGTGAGTCATTTGACCTTTTTTTCTTCTTTTTTATCAAAGAAAAATATGCATAGTTTTCCTTTGATAATTCTTGGTCATGATATATTAACATCTCAAGGGCATTTCCTGTTTGATTTGGAACTTGATGTTAGTGCCAAAACCTGTCAAATAGGTAAAAGAAAAGAACCGATGTCAGTCTTCTTTATGTTTGAATCTTGTCAAATATACTCATAACACTAATAAGTTTTAGCCTTTCATATAATATGCTTATGCAGTTCTAGTGAATGTTGGGATGGAAGCAATTTGTCGGGTTTTAGAATTATGTTCATAATAAATTCTACTTTCTAACTAGTTAGTATATATTTTTTTTAAATTCTGAAATGATTTTAAATAATTTTGGCCTTCTTTTCTGTTGTACCTCTTACATCATTTATACTTGAAACTACAAAAGAATTGCTAAATGCAGGGATAGGTGTCCTACGATGTGTCCACTCTAGTCTTTTGGCCCACTATTTTCTTTGCTTGGGTAAGGCATTATGATGAGATTGCTTGCAAAACCGACTGTCTTGAGGTAGTGGAGCTTATCAATGATTTGAACTCGAGACTTATGAGTACAAAGTTGTGATCTGTGACCAAACTAGCCGCCGATCTCATGCCATTTATGCTGCATTATTTTTCTAGGAATTAATTTGCTATGCTGTTTACTAACCACCGTTTTTTAAATTATTATTTAATGTGCTGCGAGATCTAATAATCCAAAATCCGCCTTATAATTAACATACGCAGACTGTTGAATTTTTATAAACAAGTCAATAGTAACATCACTACTGCTATGAATGTGAGCTTTACTAGTTGCAGCTGCAATTCTTTTTACTGACATACAATATGATTTTGTCACATTCCTATTTAAAATCGCAATAGGTTTATCATCTGGAAGGTGGAATTCTAAAATATCTCGAGGAGGTTCCAGAGACAGAGAGCCTCTGGGAAGGGGAGTGCTTTGTTTTCGACAAACGAGTTTCTGTGGAGCATGGCTTGGTGCCAGGAAATTTCAAGCTTTGCTACGGTTGTAAGCAGCCTGTGAGTGATGCTGACATGGAAGCCCCAGAATTTGAACATGGAGTCTCTTGCCCTCATTGTTTTTCACTGAAATCAGATGAAGAAAAGGACAGAGCTCGAGCTCGACAAAGACAATTTGAGAGATGGGGAATCATAGGTGGTCCAGATAAGGGTCGCCGGCTAACTCACAAACCCGAAAGTAGTAACAGGGAACCAAAGCAGCTTTCACGTTCTAATTAACTAGTCAGACAAGGAAAAACGAGATAGCATGTTTCATATGTTTTGAACAAATGTTTGGCCTCCTCTTCGATTCCCCTCTTGTGTTTGGAGTGCATGAAAATATAGATGTACGCTTGACTCTTAAATATGATTTCTTGTCATACGAACCATTGGTGTCTAGTCTCGTGAGAAAGGTCACCACTTTTTGACATCCAGCGTGTATTGTAACCAAGAGGAATACTAGAAAATTTGTTCTTTGTTAATCTTTGACACTGTTACAGTAAAATGTTATTTACAGGAACTCTCATCGAGTTTCACCTAATAAAAATAATACAATATTGAAAGAATGGCACGAATAGTGTTTTCTAGTAATCTCTTGTATGCTGTGACCAATTTGTCTAATGCAAAATCTATGTTGTTTGGCATGATTGTATTTGTGCTTCAGGAAAGCTAGATTCATTTGATTATGAAGGCAAATGATCATTGTCACATTTTGTACGAGGATATGATCGCTTCCAACTTGTCGCATTGCCCCACAAATATTGTAGACTCAATCCTTCAGCCTTTGGGGCACGGGAAGATATGCGTCCTTTGCATGTTTCTGAGATGGTTGGGGATCGAATATTTTTCTTACTCTACCAATTTATTTATTAATTACTTGGAGTAAATAATTAGGATACCAGTTTTGTGTTCAAAACAATTTTGAATATTCGTCTTTAACCATCACAATCTGATGCTTCGTGCCGTTGTTCTTGTTGGGTCTTTCAATTGCCTCTCTACTAGAATGATTTCGGTAGCTTTAGATTTTAGGAAAACATCGGCATGGATAAATTTTAGCATTTATTGATATTGAAAAACCCTTTTTATGATAGAGACAAAAGTTCCATCGATGGTTTCCTCAAGTTTAATTTTCACTCTTCAGTCACACTTCACATAACCGAACGCTCAACAAAATGTTTTGTATAAGCTTGGTTTCTCAACAATCAACAAGCAAATAAAGACGTGTAGAAAAGAGAGGATTTTGAGTACTACAATATTAAGTAATGTATCAAAACATCCAAATTCTATGATACAATTGACCACTATTTATTTATTTCAAATACAAGGATGGCGTCAAAATCAAACCAAAGCTACTTCTATTATGAAGACTCTTGTGGGAAAACATCATTGTTGAGTTCCTTCAGAGCTTGGAAAACTTGAGAGCTTCTATCAAATATCTGAGCCCTTCGGTTGTAATCAGTAGGCTCTTTTCCCACGTCCTCACCCATTATAGCTTCCTTTTCCAAACACTCCAACAGCTCTACAACCCCCTTTCTCTCTCCACATTTGTGCCTAAACCTTGCCATTCCACTCCTACCATTTTCCTCACCTTCTCGTGGTTTTATCTCAGCTTCTACTTGTCTCTCCAAACTCCAATTTGCACACCCCACTACAAACCCATTACCATCATTATTATTCTTTTGCCGTTGCACAATACAAGAAGCATGGTTAGGCCAAGAAATGCTGACCTTGAAGCTAGGAGAGACAAGGGTTTGACAAGGAATAAAAGGGTTATTGGCCTTACTCATAGAGAGACAACTGGAGAACTTGTAGGCATTGGGAACAGACAAAGATGACCCTTTCATGTCTGCGAACTTTGGATGGATTATGTATCAATGTTTGTGTTGAGATGTATATATTTACAAGGTTTGAAGCAGATGGATGGGGACCAATGTGCCCACGTCTCAGTACCTGGTTAAGATATACACGTGGCATCTTTCTAGCATGGTGACATGGCTTTCGAGATCATTGGAGGATGTTCTCCTAAAAGCACTTGGCAAGATAGAAAGAGGGCACGTGTTACTGATACAAAAAGAAAAATAGAAAGAGGGCACGTGTTGAAAACAATGATGCAACATCATACAGCACAAATCTGTTTCTGTAAAATGCCCTTCTAATTTGTCTGCCAAAAGTTGTAACTTATCTAATTTATTTTTGTTAGTGGGAGTGTTTTTAAAAAAGTATTTTTATAATATTATAAATACAAAATATCCACCTATTTTATTGGAGTTTTACTAGAGAATTTAAGTTGATATTTTTTAATAAAATCCCCTTTCTCAACGTTTTTTCCCTTAAAAGACTCGAATTGTAAGTCTTATTTAAGATATCTATATCCTAATTAAATTCAACGTACATTAAATAAATTAAAATAAAATATACTTTTAATTGTCTATTTTAAACATAGTTTACTTTAAGTAACGTTTTTTTTTCTTTATAGCGTGATATCTCGAAAACTATGACATAAATCATAATTATCTGATTGAGTAATTAATTGTTTTTGTATGTAATTAAATTAGTTAAATAAATAGTTAATAAATTTTTAGTTACAGATGTATAAACAAGTGAATAGTCTATATTAGTCACTATACCCTTTCGGTATACGAGGTTTACAATTATATATAGAGTAACAAAGCACAACTAAAGAATCAATATATATTATACAGATCCCTACTCAAAACTGAAAACTCAAATATATCTAAAATATGTACAGGAATAAATAAATTTATAAATATTAGATGCTAGAATAATGGTTAGGAGAATCAACGGTGAACAGATTATTGCGTTGCATCTCCTCGTGCCTCTTGAAATTATTGCACTTGTGTTTAGTGGCATCTTTACAATGCATGCAACCCCATCTACTGAACGAAGAGAGAAGCAAAATCATGTCTTTTGTTCATTAAGTCTCCTCTCAGCAGCTATAGCAGCGGCCACTGATGGTGGCAAGTGTCTAAGATTCGTGTTTGTGTTAAGATTTTCATCACTTTCTGGCATTGTTAGTGGTGCTCTAGACAGCAAAGCTTCCACATCCTTCAGGGTCAAAACAGGTTGATCTTGATTTTTAGTATTCCCACTGATGAATGAATGATTGCTCCTGCTTCTGTTCAATTTATATATACTCTCTTCAACCGTGTCTTTTACCTAACACATGCAAGAACAAGGTTATAAGAACGGTCCATGTGTGAAAGTATTTGTAAGACAAAACTTAATCCAGCAAGGAAGTGCAGAGACACTGGATCAATGGGACTACTGAATTCACAAGTGCTCACACAAATATCACAATTTAAGTAATGCGGATGACGTACGGTATGTTAGTATTCATGAATGCTGACATACTCAACTTATTTTTACTTATTTTTTAGAAGGAAGATTTTAACAAGTCATAACTTAAATTTGTTAGAGTATTCCCAAAGGTGTAACTTGCTATATATATGCCATGCAGTATGTATATATAACTTGTACTCCTATTTCAGGAGTATTAAGCAGTTATTAAGACAATAAGTACACTGATATTGACACCCGCATGATCTATAATCATTTTCCAAATTCCAAAGGCTAGCACTTAAGAACTAAGAATAGAATTTAAGATTTTTGAACAATGAAACTCAAATATTAAATCCACGATCTGCTCTCATCTGCAGGCTGTTGGATGGATAGTGGATAGAGTGGCTTTTGAGAACAATGATCTTCGCGGGTGTTTGGAAAACTACTAAAAAAATTAATTTTCACTCAATGACAGGATGGAAAGGGTGCTTTTAATAAAACAAGACCCTTTTGAGAATCCTCAAAGGCCATGGCAAACAACAGTCTCTAAAGAATGCTCTACAGTTTAAGTCAAGGGCACATAGAAAGATATTAGTTACAATTGATTTGGCACACATGGAGAGGGAAAAGTAACAATGCTCGCTTAATAAACTACTGCCTGCTATGAAACTTACAATGAAGCGATGAATGAGGGTCTTATTTTTCTGTCCAATCCGATGTACACGACTAATTGCTTGTGCTTCGGCAGCTGGATTGAGTAACGGCTCTACAAGGACCACATGCTGTGCTTCCAAAAGATTGAGTCCATTCGCTCCATGCTGGACTAAAAGCAACAATACCTGAATAGATTTTGGTGTTGACCCCTCACATCCTTTTGTGCCATTCTGTTTTCCTCTAAATTGACTGATGGCAACATGTGCTTTTCTGAACTCACAAATTCATAACCAAAATAACATCAGTATAAGGAAGTTGAAATTGTCTAATTGTCTAAGTAGATCATCAACCATTCTTATTAACAGAGGCAAAAGCCCCGTGGCTCTATAAGAAATAATCCTGAGCCAAATTTATGGGCTATACTGTTGAAAGCAGAATAACCAGCACTTGATTTCTGTCTGTCATTCTTAACATTTCAAATTTCAGTCTAGGGTTTCATATTCATATCTTCACTTCAATTTGGTCCCTCCATCTATGAATTCAATTTCACTTCACAAAAGTGATGATGTGTCACCATGAAAAAGATGTGGCACTGTTACTTTCCTATATGAGCAAGGGATTTGAACAATTTAAAATTTGAATCAACTCACAATTTAGTCCCCAACATACGAATGAAATCTTAATTCTGCCTTTACATTTAACCCACATGCCTATACATGTCTTCTATTACACCCAAAAGATACAAGGAAAAGCAAATACGTATTATTAAGTCCCTTAAACACAATAACAGGCAGGCTTTAATTTCTGTAGAAGATACCAAGTTTACAACAATATAGACACGAATGAAAAGCTATATCAATAGAAAGATAATCTTTTTTGTATCAGAAATGTGAAATTGCTTAGATTCAGTAACCTAAAAGATGCCACTTGATCTCCTTAAGAATAGTTGCAGCTTAATTTATCAGTAGAACCAAACAACCATTGTCCATTCAACCGATAAGAAAATTCATATGAACGAAAACACAATGTATTAGAATGGGACAAAACATAGCAATTAAGTTCTATTCTATGTTTGGTGCATTTTAAAAGTATAACAGTGCTGGACATTCAGTTAAAAAGTGTTATATTTTTGGTTCCAGTAAATAAGGTGGGGAACCAAGAAGAAGAAATCAGGAAAAAACAGTTCCATTCCATTTTATTTCATTTTGTCTGGGTGCCAAATGCTTCCAAAGAAATCCTCATATTTTGTGATACTATAATCACCAGTGACTAAAATATCTGTGATCCTCCAGAAACAGGTTGCAAAAATTAAAACAAGCAGTGTTTTTTGTTCAAATTTAACTAACCAGTAATTCAGAGTAATGCCCAAGCATGGTAAGAACTTAGAGAAATCTGTGATTTTCTGAGAGAGGAGAGATTGGGCTTGGAGTATATTAACAAAGGGTGTGGGGTCCAGCCAACAATTAATTGTCCTGCCAACAATTAATTGTCCAGCCAGCAAATGAAAGGGTGGAAGGAAT
>JAMLFT010001454.1:0-30715 GCA_026544285.1 Pachyrhizus erosus
TTTTTCTTGATTTAAAAATAAATATAAAAACATTTTTAAATTAAATTAAAAATTATTTCAATTCTATTTTTATCAAACATATTTTATATTAAAAATTAAAAACTTACGACCACTTCAAATTAATCCTTATATATTTTAACTTTTGTAAAAGAATATAAAAAAAATTATATAAAAATTAGATCCATAAATTAATTTTAACTTATAAAAGAAGTTTAAATATTTTATTTCCTATGTGAACTTATATATAAAAAAGTTTATCCAAACATGATCATAATGATATATGGAAGAGACTGTTGTCTGCTATCTTGAATTCATGCTTGACATTTCATTATGCCTTTTCCAGCACTGATCATTTGTTGAAACAGACCCTTCAAGTTGGACATATAGGAGGAGGAGGATATATCCTGAGAGATATCGGTTGAATAAACTTGGAATCCTTATCATCCATGTTTATTTTCCACTATGAACCAATCACCGGGGCATTCAATTGTTCTTACTTTACAACTAGTGCTCTATTTTCTTCGTGAGGTCCCTTCTTCACAAGTTGAACACGTCTATATTCTGGATATATATACCCTTGGTCTTATTATAGATGTTACGCCCGCATTGCTACTCCAATCAAGTTTCAATAAATTCTTTGCGCAGTCACAAAGTTTTTGGAGGAATATTGATCGACAAGAGAAGCCATAAATAAAGTGAAAAACTCGAAAGAAAAATTCCATACTGACCCATTAACTCTCTGATGCTGTGTTTGATAACGTTAACGACAGCACCAAGCTGGATTTAATGTGATTTGATTTAACTTGACATTATGTAAATATAAATTTTTATGTTTGGGTCTAGCTTCCCATTTATTCGCATTAGATAACTTCATTCAAGTCAGCTAGTGTACGTAACTAAGTATATATCCTGTTGCAAAAAGGACTTGATACAAGTGACAGTGATAGTGTCTTCGACTCTTGGAGCGAAAAGGAAAATACAAGTGTACGTAAATAAGTACATATACCTGTTGTAAAACTTTCATATTTATATTTACAAGGTGTGAGAGCTAAGATAATGGATAACATTTTATACCAATGAGCTTGGGTCACTAAGAATATATTTCATCTCTACTCAAATATATGTAAAGTTAACTAAATATATTTAATAAAATATATTTAATGTTTGTTGAACATGTTCTTTTATCTTTAAAAATATATTTAAGTTGATTAATAAGTCAAATTTTAATGGTCATACACTTATATTGTAAAATAATTTTTTTATGGAATACATTGAAGATTAATTGAATTTATTTTGAGTTTAATGTTATGCATTAACATTGTAAAATAATTTTACACAATTATCTAATCATACAAATCATTATTTTTAAAATAGTTATTATAAAAGTGATAAATTTATCATATATGATAATTTATTTTATATAATTAGTGCTCATTTCTCATTTATTTTATATTTATAATCTAATAATTATTACTATTTGAATAATTTAATTGGCTAAAATAGTAAAAATAGTATTGTGTGATGGTCACCAAGAGAAACATTTTGGTGATCCAAATGGTGTCTTACGATAGTCCTTGGTTAATAACTACAATTAAGACTCCAATGCTCAAGTAAGAATGTTAGTTAAAATGTAAAATGAATGAAGTTGGTTCATACTTGTGAAAGAGAGTCTCTGTATATAGACATCCTTCCAAAACGAAATTGCTAGGTTGGTTAGGTATAACATAGTAAATTACATGACTAAATGCGTAGATTGACTACATCTGAGATTTTTATGTCAGGTGATCTTTAAGGTGTATCTAATATTGAAGAGTCGTCTTAATGACATAACACGAGTAGTGAAAATTAATATAACTTCAATTACAATAACAATGAGAAAAAATTAACATTTGAAATGAAAATTAAATCAAATTTATTTAAAATCTAACCAAATTTGAATAAATTTTAGAATGATGATAATTTTAGATTTTAGACACACATAAATTACAAACACTTTTTCAACAATTTTTATTTCTTTTTCTATTATCTCGTATCATCATCAATTACTTATCTCAATTTTTGTTTAAATTATATACACCTAATTAAAGAGGGTACAAGAATCTTTTTCTTAAATTTATTGGCACGCCATTAAATGAAAATAGCCCAAATAAAATCAATTTCAACTTTATAACTTGTTTCATAAAATTATTTGTTTATAAATCAAATCATTGATCAAAATGCTTTTATTCCAGATGTCAACTCAAAATGTCAGAAACCAAAATTGAAAACTTTGACAAAAAGTAAATAAGTAGAAAGCGTATAAATGTTCCGCAGCATACATAGATGCTTTCAGATTATTGTCATGGGAATGATGTTATTGATTAATTGCGATAGAATGTCTTCATGATAGAATATGCCTCAGGGCTATTGATCAACTTTATTTGTTTAAATAAATTTTGTTAGTAAGTTTTTTCTTCTTTCTGCTAAAACATATCTAAGCACCTTTTTATAACTTCAAATCACGTAAGGTATTTACATGCATATGGGGTCAAATTCAGCCAGACTGTTGTATTCTGGTATGAGCTGATAGTTTGACATCAGAGATTTTCGAATAAAAGATTAATAGCATGTTTGCATATGCGTTTTTGACGTGAATTTTCATGTCTCCTGTGAATTTATACACTGTTGCTTCCACGTTTTTAACCATTTGGATGTGGTTTTTCATGTACAAAACGTGTATCCAAACACACACTCAATTATATGAGATGAGATAAATTATATTATTCTAGCACCTATTTTATTAGATATAATTTTTGTTATATATTCTCGTTAAATGACAACTCATGGCATGAAGGCAATACTTTGTTTTGGCTCCATCTGATTATGTAATCCAACCCTGTGTGTAGGAATGAAATATATAGAGAGGATAAAAAAAGGTTAAATAAAAGAGGGGGGAATCTTGTGTGTCTCGCGCCAGGTATATGTACAATTTAAACCGTACAAAATGTGTTACAATGTGAAGAAGATAATATTATAACTTGTGTTGTAATATGTGAGGAGTATGTGGATTTGCCATATAATAATAATAAAGGGAAGTGTGGAAATGAGAAATGAAAAATGAGATGGATAAGATTTAGATAAGAAAAAGTTGCATCAAGTTTTTTATATTCTTGTAATATAATTTTCTAAAAAAATGATGCATAGATATTGTTCTTCATATGTCCAATGGGAAGAGATCGGCTACAACATGTTCATATAACTATAAAGTCTTTCTATTCACTCAAAACAATAATGTAGATGATTATTTATAAGAAGTTTGACACTTGCAAGAGTTGATGAAACTAAGAGGTAGAAAAATAATGAAAATTAGATGAAAAATAATACTTTTTTTTTGTGTACAATTTTACTTATATAATGTTTTTTACTCTTACACAAAAGTATTATATTTGTGTGATAATGAAACGATATGTGATCGTTTTGATCCTACAGTTTCCGTTGGTGATTGCTTATTTTAGGACATTTATTATAGGGTGTTGTGATTGTTGGATGATTTTTGGTCATTCAGCTTGAGGCTTTAGCCTTATTTGAGTTGGCTACTTTGAGAATTAATGATTTCTTCCTAAAATGGCCATGTAGTTTATGGTGATTTGATTTTCCTACAATACTTAGAATAGGGTTATTACTGATTGTAATTACATTTTTGTTAGGTGCATCTCATAATTTATTAAATTTTTAATTTACTTTTAGTTATTATAATTATTGATCTCTCATTCCTTCATTGTAGTATCTCTTTTTTTCATTTAGATCCCCAACTTATTTACTATTGTGATTGTTTTCTTTCTTTCTTATTCTCCTCTTGTGTTCCTTTTTTATGTTTTAAATCCCACAATTGCATTACAAATTGAACAATCCATAATATGCTTACGAAATTTTAAATTATTTTTAGATGGTTAATTTTGTTATGATGAATTTGTTTGACTTTTTTGAGTTAAAATTATTTTAGTTAATTATAATTATTTGTATCATAACACATTTTTGGTAACTTATTGGATGAACTATTATGTTTATTTAGTTGATTGTTATTTTGTTTAAATGAAGGATGACTACGTGAGCAAAATGTTAGATGAAGTGGATATGTGTGCGCTTAAATGAAAATATAAAAAATGTTGATTGTACTGATATTTTCACAAATACAGGGGTAATTATTTTTTTTTTCAAATATATAAAGATTGACATATTAATGTTGTATGTTATTTATGCAAGTGTTTGTTAGTCGTGATAAGTTATTCAAATGGGCTTAGATGGTTACATTTGAGATGAATTTTGTCATTGTCATTTTGAGGTCAGACACTTCAACTAGGCAAGTAACAAGGAAGACATTTGTTTTGTTGGGTTATGAGAGGGGTGGAAAGTATAGGAGAAACAAAAATATATTTAGAATCCATGGTGATTAGGACTAAAAAGTGTGATTGTCCTTTTAGACTGAGAGGAACACCATTGAAGTTATTATGTAGGTCTCACAATCATGATTTAGCTAAGACATTGGTTGACCATTCATATGTTGGTTAGTTAACATCTAAGGAGAAGATAACACTCATTGATATGACAAACAATATGGTCAAACCAAGAAATATTTTACTAATATTGAAAGAGCACAATAAAAATATTGTGACTACAATTAAACAAGAATATGATGTTAGGTCTGCGTATTTGGTTGGTGAAAGACACCCAAGGATGCAAATGCAACATTTGATGAAGTTACTTGAATGTGATATCCTTAAAAGCCAATATTACTTGATTTTAGATGTCTTTTATTAGAATTTTGGTACTCTTTTACTCTTAGTTTAATTTGTTGTACCCTCTTTAATGCTAAAAATCTTATATATTAGTTTAGTTCAAATTAAAATCCAACCATTCAAATTTGAATGCTCTTAAATAAAATTTGTGTTATTTTGTAGGTCAATAAAGAGAAGAAAAGATGATTGAATTCACTCAAATATACCCAAGCGATAAAATTCGCTTAAGTGAATTTTGCCTAGATCCTGAAAATTTCTTTGCCTCAATTTCACTCAAGCAGAGAAATTGGCTTGAGCAAAATTGTTTGGAATTCATTTTACTATTCTAAAAATCAAGTGATATAAATAGGAAAAGGATAGTTTATTTTAGGCAGAAGGGGACGAACCAAAGAAAAGGGCAATTCTTATTCTCCTTCATTGGGTAACTCCATTGTTGAAGATCTAGAAGGATTTTCGAAATTTCAAAAAAGGAAGAACAGATATCTCAACTTGGGACTTCCTTGTCTTCTCATCTTTTGTAAATCAACTCTCATGGAAATGAATGACTATTCTATTTTGTTTAGGGTTGGATGTAATCTACTGCACTCTAATGTAACTCTTGATTTTTATATATATGAGTTATTCTCTTTTATCCATTAGTGTTCATTTATGTTCTTGATGTTTTTTTATGTGTTTACCACTTGTAAAATAATTTTGATTTGAATCCTGATTGGAAAATATTTTTTAGATCTTGTTTGAAATGAAACATCCAATGATTGAGATTGCTATAAATAAAATACCAAATATTGGTTTTTATGGATGCTCTTAGTGCAAGTCCTTTTCTAGTGTCTAATTGTTTCTTGTTTTTAAATTAAATAAATTAAACTATTTTTGTCTTATTTAATGAATCTATTTTTAAAAACCATTCATTTAATAAGAGTTTTATTTTTAAATACTTCTTTTTATACTTAATATCAAGTGATAATGAAAAATAATTTTTAAAAAATAATTTTAATTGAAATTGATATAATTTAATGAAATTAGTCAATTTCTTTAATTTTTATTGCTTATCATCGATACCAAAGAGAATAGTTTATATGTATAGAAACAAAAACCTAAAAATAATAAAAGTATAAATATGAAAATGAATAATTTAATTAATCTCTTTACCAAATGGCCCTTAAGTTCATTCATGACATTATACTCTATTAATGCATCAAAAAATTAAGTTAATAGTCCACTGTATTTAAACTCGTTTAAAAATTATTCACAATTATAGTAAATATTTAAATCTCAACTTCCAAACAATTACACTTTTCATTTAGATTTTTATCAAAAATTCTAGGCGAACTTATCCAGTCAAATGTAAAGAAAAAACAATAAAGTTAAATTTCAATTTATTTAAGAATATGGGTGAATTCTCTAATTATCAATTATCAATATAGAATAGTTAACTGATTTGGAAGGAAATGATTTTCCCCTTCCTAACTAAATTATATTAAATTGCAGGCACGTGTCGCTTAGTTTAAAAAAATTAACTAACATACATAGTAAGCGTAAAATTTTTTGCATTAATATTCATTATTCACTAATGCTTTAGCATATTATAATTTTGGTTACTAAAAATAATGTGATAATAAATTTTAAAAAAATCAAAACGTTAGTGACTTAAGCCCAACAGCATACTAATCAAACTATTAATCCAACCTTAACTTTTCAAGTGCAAATATATTAAAAGATGAAACTCAATTAATTAGTGTAATTCCTACTGTGTAATAGCACCGATTACTTTTGTCAAGTGCCCGACGAAACAGTATTCAACGCTAAAACCTGGTATCTATTTTACCATCGGTAGCAGACGTTTTAAATCTGTTGTCTTCTTTTACCCCGTGTAGCAGACGTTTAACATACCTTTTTTTTTTGGTGGGGTGGGGGGGTTCAAAATCATATAGCACTTTGAATTACTGAACCGAGCTATGCCCAATAATAGAAAAGGGAGATGAGAACCAGCAACATTGAACACGGTGAAGACCAGAATACGCTTTCCAAACCCAAATTCTTCGACTTAAACGTCTGGCGTCTCAGAAGTCATAATGCCAAATTCATGCTGCATGAAATCTTCACTAGGTCTGTAATATTTGTCTGGAGAGTGCAAACCCAGGTTAGATACTTGGCTTGTATAAAGGCAAGCAAATCTCTCAACCTGCAACATGCAGATCACGTAAGTTCATCAGAATACTTCTCATTCAGTGAGACCATTTTAATATCATGATTTACAAAGGAAAAAGCATCCATCATTTCTACAGTTTTCTTCTTGAAATTGCTACTATAAGATGACAGGTGTTAGCCGACATTTGTTTTACGTGTTGCTCTGATTTGGGGTAGTTTTTCAAGGGTGGGCCTGCTATTTGGATAGTGCTAGTAAATCGTCCTAGCAGCCACTCTAATTAGAAAGATGTAAGTAGTTGTACTCGACAACGGGCATGAACCTAAACCACTAAAGAAAGTTACGTTTTACCTGATGAGCAAAGCGAGAATTCTGATAACCAGTTTTCATAAGCTGTCCCCATGGCTCGTGAAACTACAATGATTTATTGCAAACGATCAACATTGTGTATACAGCGTAAATTGGATATATTGTAATTGAACCAGAGTAATAGAAATAAAGGAAACTAAAGATAATGAAAAACACTACAGCTGAACTTTCTACCCTTTGATGTAATTTTCTCTGAGCTTCTTGATGACTTAACCGCACACTCTCTCTTTCAAGCTGCCAAAAAACAGCCGCTTATTAAATATCTGAATTTAGAGTTCCATTCACGGAATGGGAATGGTTGTAAGGGCTAAACCTCCAATTGATCAAGTTCTGAAGATAACTTCTGCTTGGAATCCGTATCTGGATTCTTGAATCTGAAAAATAGCGCACTATTCTATAAGAAAGCAAATAGACAATAAGGCAGGACCTATATGGGATGTCTAAAGGTATACTAACTTGAGAGACCACTTTAAATGATGTATTTCATCCTCAATGCGGTCACGCTCACTCCTCAAGAATTGAAGCTCCTGCACAAGATGTAAATTATCATGTCAGAAGTACAAAAAAGTAATCATTGTTTAAAATACCATAAATTCACATAAAATCTTTATACAAGACTTACACCAATAATTTTCTCTATTTTTAATTTTTATGAAGTAAAGCCTTTAGTTGGAATAAAAAAATGTTGATCAGACAAATAATAATAAGCACCTTGCGGGTATCCCTAGATTCCCAGAGGAGTTTAACCTCCTTCTCAAGTTCTGGGACTACAAGCATTGTTCTCCAACCTGCTCATTGAGCACACATCAAATTTAAGTTACTTAAAACAGGATCCACAAAAATAAGTGAATTTCGAAAGGAGTAAACATTGGGTTCCTACACATAAACAAGCATCCTACAGGCTCATTAAAGATTCCATCGATGTCAACTTTCTCAATTACAATTACAGTTATTATTTCCCCTCCTACATTCATAACCACGTTTATCACCAAAATTTATGGGTGGATCGAATAAAAATGAAATTCTTTTTAACAGAATAGTTAAAGTGATTAACAATATACCAAGAACCTTTTTGCTGCGTAGTATATCTCCATAAATGTGATCCCCAACATAGAGAACCTGTTCATAAAGCATTCAAATTATTTTTGGAAGCTTTAGTTTAGTGATAATTGTCAAGTACGTAAAAATCCTAAATCCCCAACCACTTAAAAATAATATGCTTTTACGCCAGAAACACCATGATGCAACTAAATACAATTTCTATATGTATAGTCATAACCAAAAAAATATTACCTGTGAACTAGATTCAATGGAAAGCAGTTTATGCAGATGAGCAACATGGCCTCCCTACAATAGACATTTATAATCACTACATTACTGAAATGCTGATTGTCAAAACATTTATTAGATATAGACCGAGTACAAAAATAACATTAAATTAAAATTATTTTACATAAACAAAATTATTTTTATTTTATTTTTTATAATGATTATACCTGGAAAACTGGACAAGCATGATCCTTCCCTTCTGTGAATAACCTTGCTTTGGTATTGCCCACCTTTGAATAAAAAGAATAAAAAAAAGATGTTTAGACAGGTTCTAAATGAATGGATAGAATGAAGTGCAATTGTACTAACCTGGGGCATAGGAGAGCCATTATCTGTATTGAGTAGCATTCCAGTCTCAGGCACAACCTCAAATAGGTTGGCACGATTTTCCTCATGAAAAAACCCTGGCTTTGCACTGTAGGATAGTAGACTTGAACAGGTTAGTATGGAAACCTATAAATTTCAATATAGTTAAATGCTGCAAGAAACCCAACAGTTAACTTTTCCTATTGAAAACACATTACAATAATGAATCACAAAGATGTTTAAAATTGGATATCTTAGAATTTCAGATTAAGGCCTAAATTCAACTCCACAAAATCAACTTGCAAGGTGGGGCTACCACAATTAAAGAGAGTTTCCAACAGTACCCCTCATGTCCAGGACTACTTGCCTAGAGCATGGCAAATGAGGGTGACCCAACAATGGAACTAGTCTAAGTTTTGATAGCATCTTATAATTTGAATTTGGACTTAATTCAACCCAACCCCAAAAGCAAGCTCAAGAAATGAGGGTTGACTCCACTTATATACCCTATTTTGACCATATTACTAGTTAATACGGGTTCTCCAACAAGATGTTTCTTATAAATTAGCAAGTTCATAAAATGAGTGATATATGATGTTTCAACCAAAGGGAGGAAGGCATGTATTGTAGTTTGGTGAAAACAAATTGCAAATGCTAGTCACAAGGACCAAAGTAAAGTCGACAAGGCACCTAATTCCTTGAAACATTATTTGGGATAATAAATATAGGGTTATAATAAAGCCAAACAAATATAACTAGAGATGATAAAGCAGAATAATAAAGTAATATAACTAGGTACATGTGATAAGCGAAGAACATCACCTGCCAGTGATAACAATATCAAAGTATTGAAGCCAGCCAAAATTGTTACTGCCATCTACCATACTAGATCCACAAAGAAAATTCATGACAATGTTTGTATAGTCCCATAAACTGCAAATCACATGTACAAGTGTGAAAATTTTAGTTAAAATGTCCATAGAGAAGGAAACCAACTAGTGTTTCTTTTGAAAAAAAAAAACTTATAAAATATTTTGTCAAATCAATTCACTATAAATTTAAATACTTTTCAATCCTTGTCTTATAATCTTGCAACGCACCACAACTGACTATACTCTACTATTTTTGTAAATCATCATATAACATGCCTTTCTTGCTTGGCACTTTGCGTTAATTTAAAAAAAAAAAAGTGCTAAACTTCCTAAAACATACATTGATTATTCCATCAATCATTAATAAGCATAGGATAGTTTGATCATTGATTGATAATTGTTTACCCTCTGTTTAGGTAAAATCAGAACTACCTATTTGTCACTAAAAATGTTGCACGACCAGAATCTCTGAGCATTTCAAGCATGGGCACTATTGAGGAGTCTTCATTAATATACCTGATAAATAAAATTCAACAGAAAAATGACAAAGTCAGAATAATTTCATTAACAATTCATAGACAATATATGATAAGAACGCAACTTCATAAAGAAACAATTAGTACATCAAAATTCTAATATCTCATTGCTAGCATAATAATTGTTTGTCCATTTCTCACTTTGATAGGTTAGTGATTTTATACCCATACCTTTTTGGTTCTTCAGCAACCATTTGCTTCAAAGTTCCATCACGGTGGCACAAATCAACTGCAGCTCGAACATCTTTGTACATGCGAGCATAACTGGAAGGAAAATATATAAAGGATATATGTATCATGGCTTGCCCACAAGTAGCTATTTCCTGGTTGTTTGATGTTTTCTAAACAAATAGATAGAATGCTAATTCATTACTCCTTTAAACCCAACTATGAATTTCCAATATTTGAAAAAAAAAGGCTAATGGCCTTATATTAATTATAGCACTGTTCATTTATTTCACCCACCTACTATTCATACATTTGGTAATAGTAAGT
This sequence comes from Pachyrhizus erosus, assembly GCA_026544285.1. NCBI lineage: Eukaryota > Viridiplantae > Streptophyta > Magnoliopsida > Fabales > Fabaceae > Pachyrhizus > Pachyrhizus erosus. The sequence goes on from JAMLFT010001454.1 coordinate 10,829, forward strand.
AAAATTACTGTTCCATTAGCAACTGAATTCAATGTTATTGATAGTGCTTTCTAAGTATTTGTTCTAAGTATGTTTAATATAAATTATAACATGCTAAGTTCCTTTCAAAAAGCTATCAAAGATTGCTTCATGTTTGAGTGAACAATTTGTCTTAAGTCCTACTATTTAATTTAATTGATATAAAAATAAAAGCCATCTAAAATTCTCAAAAGAAAATTTATGCAAACAAAAATAAGACTTACTCAACACCCTCTTGAATCTTGCCAGGATTGCAATCCTTGAAATCAACCAGTTGAGCAAACAAGTATGCTTCCGCAAGAGAAAAGAGTGTATCAATTAGAGCATAATCTGGTTCATCAAAAGAATCACGTACTAAAGTATTTCCATAGGTTCCAACTTTATCTTCTTTTGACAACTCCCTAAATCCATGATAGGCTACTTTCACATACTTGTGGCGATCCATCTGAATACATTCAACCAGCAATCCAACAATCAAACAAAGAAAATGAAAAGAAAAATCCCATGCAATATGCTAATAAATTATTTCAATGGTAAAACTGGTGACAAGAAAACATTTATCTAGTCTGCACCTTCAATATGTTGCCTCTTTTTTTGTCAAGAACCAAGCCCCTGACCATGTACTTCCAGTTAAATGACCAATTTAGTAACTGCAGAATAGAAAAAGATTTTTAGCCAAAGACAACAGATCGTATGAAAGAATGTGCAAGTAAATATAATCTTTTAACAAAGCGAACCGCGAAAACTTACAAAAAAACACCTATTACACAAGCACTTGCATCTTGATTAATGCATGAAAGGCAAGGCAAATTACCTCACGAGGGTATCCCAGATCATAAACCAGCTTTTTAATTGTTCCTTGATAAGCAAGAGATTCAAAAGTTTCAGGCTTGTACTGTGCCAAAGTATAATCCATGTCAAATCCCACAGCAACAATGTTCTTCATATTCAGTGACCGGTTACAGAATATCTGCTTGCCTATTTCAGTTTTAAATCCATGTTCAGGAGATGACCATACACATGGCTGCTTGCTGCCATCACGACCAGGCAAATCCACCAATCTTGAATCATGTACATCATTTCCATGGTTCCCATCCATTGAATATTGAGCATTCAACGGATTTACTCCTAATAGATTCAATCCACGACAAATAATAATAGAATGGAAATGGTTAGGAACCATTTTAGTACCCGTAAAGATCATACAATGTAATAATGAACCTAGTGTGTTGTCTATTTTCAGTTAAATTAGACAGACTGATTGAGTTCCATAACTTTCTAGATCTTCCCCCAAGAGGCAGGCTAATATGCCACATGTACAAAATATAGACAAAGGGATGCATTTACATCCTGGTTTTCTCAACATTGAACATACTTTTAACCAAAAGTAGCTCATAAAAAATAACCATTCAGACCAAAAACTACTTGAAAGAAAAGTACAAAAGAAGCTTGATTTTGACGAAGAAGTTTCTTTTTCTTTTGGTAGCTTCAGATAGTCCAATAAGCAAGTTTCTACAGCTTGGACGCTCAACCTAACATGCTATTAAAAGATAAGAGGGAAAAAAAGATAGAGAAACTATAAGCCCTTCCCTGAAAAATAATTCTGACACCTTACCTTGGTTGTGAGTTGGGAAAGAATTATAGCGTAGAATGCACGAGGCTATGTTCCAACTCTAGGAATTCCCCGGGCTAGGCTTCAAGAAACACCTATAAATTTAACTCGTGAATTAAGAAGAGTAAACCTCTCTAAGTTCCAAGTAGTATCTAATATTTTATTTCCCTCCGTGTCTCATGCTCTAGCTACCTCAATCTTAACAAAACGAATGGCTTAACCAGGCAATAACACAGGAGAATTGAAAAAGCTTAGAGCACAAGAAATCCGGTTCGGGAGAAAGGAAAACAAACAAACCTGGAGACGTGGCGTTGGCGAGTGAACGAGGGTGTTTGGTGCAGATTCCAGAGGCAAAGCGAAGAAGAGGGGACAAAAGAGGCGCGAGTTGAGGAGAGAAGTTAGAGAGAGAGAAGGAGAGGTGTCTCTTGGGAATTCGCATCGTGCAGCGATTAAATAGGCGAGGACATGATGAATAGAAGGGAATCAAATGCTGCGGGCACTGCAGAGGCGCAAACGCAAATGCAATTACGAGTTGGAATTGGTTTTGGAAATGCAGTTTCGCCAGCATTTACAACTTTTGCCAAATTAGCATGTATCGGAAACGGATTATTCTTATCCCGGAATTCGGATTAGATCACGATAGTAATAATAATCAATTCGTGTTGGGGAAGGGAATTAATTCCCCTTTCAATGGCATAGTACTATTATATATCTATCGTTCCTTTTTCTTGGACGAATATTAGCAACACCTGAAAGGGAAGGGAAAATGGGTTGGAAAATGCGAGATGTTATGTTAGTGGGAAGTAAAATAAGCGAAGGAGAGAGGGTGGTTTGTGGACTGAGATGATGGAGGGTGTTCCACGTGGAGGAAAAACGAGGGAACGTACTGTTGTTGGGGTTTGTTTTTGCATTTTTCTACTGATTTTCTGGTTCTGGCGTGGATAAGTAGTGCCCGGCCACAATTTTTTGGGTTGGTTCCCAATTTCCCATACTAAATAGTTAGTCATTACTAAGAACAGGATCGGAATCGGATGATGCCATCCTTTTCTCAACCTTTCTTTTCTTTCATTTTTATCCCCCTCCGTCCATTACCACCACAAGCTTTATCCCACGTGAATGTCACGGAATCTGTCAATTTTATTTTTATTACTAGCCAGTCAAATCACATGCGCCACCTATGTTAGTTACATTTCTATGTCCTTATTAAAATTCATCTATTTTTTAATTTTTTGATTTTATATATTTATTTTACAAACATAATATATATAAATTATCTACATATCAATATATTTAAAGATAAATTAAAAATATATATTAATTTTAATAGTGAAATAAAAATTTCAACTCATAGACATGACCTACTATTATTTAAAAACTGTCAAAGTTTTTGTATTGGTTAATGACTCCACCTAAAGACCAAAGGAAACCATCTCGTTGCTACCAGAATTATAATGTGCAAAGATTGTCGTTATATATATATTTGCAAATAGGTAATTACTTAAAATATTTAAGTAAAGCGTAAATACTTTGAAATAGCCTTATAAAAAATTTTAAAAATAATATTTCTATTAAATAAAAAATATCGTGAAGTGTTATTTTAAAACTTTAAAAAATTACATATATCATTAATTCTTAATATATATATATATATAATACACGTGAAATGGATACATGAAAGTAAAAAATATTTAAAATTGATATCTTAAATATTTTGATGTTACATTACAGTCTATTTCTTGAATTTTATCTCCATCTTTCTTTATGTTTTTATTTCTTGATTATTGACTATTTAAATTTTCCATATGTTCGGTTGAAGAAAAAAAATACATAAATGAATGTGAAAAAAAATAATAAAAAGATAATAATAAATAGAATAAGGTTGTAAGATATCATTTGTCTTGGTCTTAAAAAAGTATATTATATAATTTACATGTGTCACGTATAAAAATAAAAGAAGGCAATAAAGAATTATTTTATCGTGGCTAAACTTGAAAGTGCATGACTATGGTAATTGTGAGTCTTGCAACAAAATATTTGCATAATGTATATGTGAATGAAAATGAATATGCAAATATGAATCGAATGAGTGGAAGTAAAAAGTTAGGAAGCAGCATACATAGAAAAGTAAGGATGACAAGTAAGTAATAAAATTAATGAAACTAAGCAAACTTTTACAAGTAATAGTGCGTTTGATAAAAAAACAAGTATGTTTTGTAAGTTATAACTCACGATCAATAAAAAAATTTAAAATTTTGATTAAAGCATTTGAACAAAGTATGACTTCCTTGTTGGTAAAAAGAAAAATCCTTTCGTGTGGTTATAAATCTAGAAGAGTGTTGTATGTAAAAGGTAGTTATAAAATGAAGGGTAATTTTAGAATAATAATTGTGTACATGAAATGGGGTTATTGTCTTTATTAATTGTTATAGATTATTTTTTAATTAAATTAAATAAAGAAATAACTAACATCCTGTGCGTCACATGCATAAATTTAAAAATATCAAACATCAAATGGTTATTGAAAGGGAAATATTTATTACATTGATATTTGTTTAACTTTTTAACCATGTGATAAAAAATTGATCTAATATCATCATTTTGTGGGAAATTTTTAATACACTGGTAAGAGGAAAACTATTTGGTAGGTTTGTTTATTTTTATTTTTTAACTTTTTAACCAATACTTGATACATATATAAAATAAATTATCCAATATTATAAATTAGTTAAAAAAAAATCTTCATCTTTATATTAAAAAGCGTTTTGGTTATATATTTTTTTAAGCAATTTATTAATTTTTTTTTAATTATCAAATTTAATTAATATTGTTCTTTTCAAAATAATTTTTTTTAATTTTATAACATGATTTTAAAACCTTTTTTTATCAATTCTAGACATGAAATATATTATATTAGATTTTTCTACATAAACTCAAATAATGTTCAAATTGAATAAAAAATAATATAAATAAATTTAAAATCATGTGAAAATTTAATTGTATGAATAATTAATAAATTAAAAAATATAATATTAAATTATTTTTTATTTTTTATAAGATTTAGTTTTCATACCATTTTGATCATATTTATTTTCTTTTTAGTTCAAATATAAGTTGGATTTCAAAGTTTTTATATGGATCAATTTAATAAAATAAGTTTTTTTATCTTAAATATGTAAAACATCAAATAAAATTATGTCTTAAAATTAAACACAATTATTGTTCTGAAAGGATAATTATTAACTCAAATTTAAGAATTAAAAGATTAAAATGATTTTTTTTTAAATAAAATATCATAATAATTTTTAGTATAAAAAATAAAGATACATATACATATTTTAGTCTTATAATCAATTGTTCTATCTATATTTATTTATATGCAAAGTTCACTTTAAACTTTTATAACCATTAACCAAAGCTCAAAAATTATAATAACAGTTAATTAAATATGAAACAAAAATTTAACATTAATAAAAAATTAAACTATCCATGTTAATATCTATTTTATTTTTTGTCCTTTTAATAATAATAATAATAACAGTTGATCATTAGTATTTTCAATCTATTGGGTAAAAAAATAATAATAGCATTTAAGATTGAACATGCTTATAAAAATGAAATTATAATCCTTGTTGATAAGTAAATTTAAAATAGTCTTTTAAAGTTTATTTTTTATTATTATCTATCTATATATGTGTAAACTTAAATGTATTTTTAAAAGTATATAATATGTGAATTTTGATGTAGATAAATATGATAATAAATAATTTAAAATTGATATAAACTTTTGTAGATATGATATAAGAGAAATTTTTAATTTAATATTGAGTTTTAAAAATAAATTATTCAACTAAAAGTTATTGAATAACACAATAATTGATATAAGTTACACTGATGTAATTTGATCTTATAATATCCAAAAAGAAATTATGAATATGAAATAATCTTAACTTTCAAGTACTTTGAATTAATGTAGTATAATTTTATCAATTTACTTTAGTTTTGAATATTATTAATCCATGTGAGGGAGATAAATGTTCATATGTTTAAATAGTTTATTTAACCTCACCTCAATCAACTCTATATTTTAATAATGTTAATTTTATAAAAGCATGCCTAAAATTGTCATAATTATAAATATATAATTTAAAATTTTCAACTTTTTTTACCTTTTCTCATTTTTAACCTTTTATTTTCATTAAGTTTAGTTATTGACGATTATCAGGATTTTGCAAATATTTTTTTTAAGAGAAATATTAGCGACACACTTTGTGACATTTTTTTTTTCTAAGCCTCTCTTAAAGATTAATTGAAATTTATTAAAAATTATTAATTATGGTAGAGTCTCACTTTTTCATTTTATGATTATTTCTCTTGATTTTAAAAGTAAAATTTACTAGAATTAATGATTTTTAATCAATTATAAAAAAGTGTTAGAAAAAATATTATTAACATTTCTAACTTTTTAATTGCCTCTCTAGGCATTAAATCAAGTATGAATTCAACAAGTTTTTTTAGGCTAACAAATTATTGTTTAAACTTGCCTTTCAAGTAAGGGTGTCAAATAAGTCAATCCAACTCATTGAAAAATATTTTAGGTTGGATTAAACCTTTATTTTATTGGGTTGAAAATTTATCTTTTATGTGGTTAATGATCTTATGTAAGCCAACATTTTCTTTTGTCATCTTTTGACCATCATTGCTTCTTCAACATTAATCTATCTCACAATATTTTTCCTTAACTCAAACATTTTGTATGAATGTCTAGCCAAAGTCATGAGAAAATGAAATCTTTTGACCCATTTATGATTGTTTTAAGGTGAATTGTTGGCCTTGATCTTTGATTTTCATGTCTTCCTTATTAACCTTGTTTATGTAGTATTTCAATGACTAATTATCTCCTTTGAATAAGTTAGAAAAGCTAGATTGTACCCTTCTATTAGGTTCACTAAAGTCAAATTGGTTTGAGAAAGCTTGTGACAATTGCTTGAATTTGTAGACTTACTTTTTTAGCATATTGACAAATCGTTATTATATTTTCCCATAATGAACATTTTGGTATTAAACATAGTCAGAAGTTGTTGAGAATCTAATGTACCTTCATATAATAGGAGGACCAAATTTTTAAGAAAATTAGAGATAAGGGATGTGTTGGGAGTTCTTTGCTTTGTGACTCACTCATGTCTTCAATTCATTTATTTGTGTTTACATTCTATTATTCTCCTTTGTATTGTTAATTACCTTTGCAAAGAGTTCCATTTGCACCACAATTTGTTGTGTTATCGAATTTGTGTTATTGCCTTCACCATCGTTATTATTTAAGTTATATCTATTGTTGTGGGATCACATCATGGAGTGTCAACAGTTGGTGAAGGATGTGATGGCTTGGAAAACATTTGATCATGTCCCCATAACAAATGTCAAATGTTATTGTAAACTTTTTAGAAACTTCTTAGTATCATAACTATTTAAGGAAACTCTGTAGTGCAAACGTGTGGAAATGGATTTCTTATAGTCATGGGTGCATGCATGTATAGTGTAGGGGGTAAGGATTTTGTAGAGTAATTCATAACAATTCAAATTGGAATGATAATTGTTAATTAGTGAAAGAGATAAGGGTGATAATTGTTAAAGTTAGTATTTTGGTTGAATTCTTACTTCTTAACGGTTACATTGTGGTAGAATTTATGGGTGTGACTATTTAATACAAGATTTGAGGCATAATCATTTTATAAGCATAGAAGGTAATTTATTGAGTATAATATTCGTATGGACAAACTCATAAAAAAATTGTATTTCATTTAATTAATAAAACGTCAATGTGATTAGTGCGATAAATTTTTAAATAAGTCATAACATTTAAGAATGAAATTAAGTGTTGTGTCTTATATAATGAAAAACAACGTTAAACATTTTTTCATTAAAAGTTATTTTTTAAAATCATAAAATTATGTAAATATTTTTTTATTATATTTTTATTTATAATTTGTAATAAACAACAAAAATATATATTAAAAAAATAATTTTTATATATTATCTTATATTGTCAACTAATTAAATTCACTTAAAGATTAATTATTATAAAAATTAGAGGTCTTATCCAACATAATATTTTATAATTACATAACAATGTCAGTATAATTAAATTAAATTCTTAAATAAAAAGGTTAGGAAATGAAACTAAATTACAAGATTTACACACTTTCTTCTAATACTACTGTACGATTAGGTTATTGACTTATGTCTCTCTCTAAGAAAAAAGCATATTAATTTCCCCTTGTATTGTGGTAAACAATCCGACCCGAAAAAGCAACACCCGAAGGAATCGCAAAAGCAAGCAATAACAATGCCGTTGCCAACGGTCGTTTCCCCCTTTTCTTCTTTCTCAGGCACCTTTCTATCTAACGTTATGGCGAGCTCTGCACCCACTCCAAAACGCAGCGTTTCCCTTTCAACGTCCTCCTTCTCCATTCTCTCTCGCAGAGACATTGCTCCGCTTTTCTTCCTCGCTCTCACTCCCCCTGCCTCCGCCGTTGAATTTGGCATCTGTACGCACCTCTTTTCTTCTATTTCCCCAAATACATTCTCTGTTTCTCCTTGCATTCTCCAAAACCCTAATTCCTTAAATTGTTGCGCAGCAGGACCGAAGAATTGGCTGAAAGAGCAAAAGAAGAAGGCCTCCAAGTTCCTATTGGCCCCCGTCGATGCCTCCCGCCAAAGTCTTCGATCTGCCTATCTCTTCCTCAGTATGTCTTTTCCCTTTTTCTCGCTTCGTTCACGTGCATGGTTTCTTATATTAATCATGTTTTGATTCGGTTCCACTTGCAGCGGAAACCGACGCCACCTATACGGATGAGGATTTGGAGAAGATTCAGCAGCTCTTTATATCTGCTGCCAGAGATTGCGTTCCACAGGACCGGAATTCTTTCGTCACTTTCCAAGCCAACACCGGAGTAGAGGTTTGTGTTCGCCCTCTAACGCCTTACTTAATTCGTCTGTCTCGCTTGTTTCACTGATTAGGGTTTGGATGACATCATAGGAAAATATAAAACGACGACAGTTAGTGAGTCTCAATTTATCAAATGTTTACAAATCCAAAATACCGATGACTCCTTTGTTTTTAAATAAATAACAGGGTATGCTTTTATCCATCACTTTATATTGATTTTTATTTTATGTTTTCTATTAATTTTTTTTACTGTTTTTAGTTATTATAAATTATTTTATTATGATTTTTATTCTTATAAATACGTTAATTTTAACCATTAAGTAATGGTGTGGTGACTTTTCACTGTTACAAATGTTCTATTTGTCTAAATGTTTATTTTTGTAATATTTATTGTAATTTTAAAAAAAATGATTTAGAGTTTTGATTTTTTTAACATTTTCGAAGGTTTTATTTTATTAGAAAATTTGATGTAATTAAAGTTAAACAAAAAAAAATTTAGTGTAAATTTCAAATAACGGTTATAACAATTAAATCAATAAAAAAATTTATAAAGTACTAAAAACATAAATCAAGATAAATCAAAAGATAAAATAAAAGATCAAAAACATATTTTATCAGTCAATTAAATATAATAAAAACCCTTCTATACTGTCAAAATTTCTCATACTATAGAGTTTCACAGGCATGCGTTGTCAATGAAAGTCTTTATATTATCAACCAATCAAAAATTAATATAATTTTTAAAGTAATTATTATATAAGTCAATGAATTTATTATGTTAATTAGTGATTAGATGACAGTTTAAAAATAATTTATACTATCAGTTCATATATTATTTCTATTTTTCTCTATTTTAAGGTTTATATCTAAAAATAATTTTTTATTGTTTGACCTTGTAAAAATCTTTACATGGTGAAAGACAAATGATAGGTTTCGTGTGAAACACGGGTCATTTCTTTTAGCATTATTATAGGATGTTAAAAGGGGGATGCTTTATTCTTTTTCATGCCCCTTTCCTCAAAAAAGCATGCTAGCTCAAGTGCGAGAATCATTCGGATAGAGACATAATTCGCCTCCACTGTCTTTTTAATGTGCAGGTGTGCACATTTCGGTTGATTGTGAAGAATGCAGCTTCGTTGCTTGGAAATAAGGATCCTGTAAAGTTGAAAGCCGAAGCTTTGCTAGATAATCTTATAAGGTATCCAATTTCCAGCATCTGTGTGCTGTAGCCTACTGCACCAACTTGTAACTCTCAAATTCTCTTTTTAATATTCATTATTAAGTAATTTTTCTGAGTCCTATTGGTTCCAAGTGGCAAAAAAAAGTAGGGAGCCTCCACTATATTTGAGAATACTGTATGTCTACTGCACATAGACAAGAAACTGGCCTATCCCAAACAGAATCATTTTTGGTTCCATTTTGCAATATTATTATTGTATTTCTTGTTTAGTCTAGGTGTCCGGGTTGGTCTATTGATATTTCTTTGTGGTTTGTAATAAAGTGAGCAGTTTGAAGTGTAATGTAGTGGTAAAATGATATCTTTCATATGCATGATTACCTGGAAGATTTTGTTTCCAGCATCTAATTCTTTATGCAAACGGAATCTTATACCCAGCATTTCAGATTTTGTTTCATTATATGTCAGAAATTTTTAATGACTGATTCTTTTGGAATTAATTTCTTTTACCAATATGATGCAGGACAAAGGCAGGTCCAGTGTAATTATATTTTGGTTTTGACGATTGTGTTGAAGTTTTGACAGTAATTAGTTTCAGAACATCTATTTGGCTATTTAGATAAATTTACGGCAATTCTGGTACAATTATGTTCATACAAGGATATTATTTGGATTACAAAATTTCTACAGGATTATTTATTGGCCAATCTAGTTTTATGATGCCTATAAAAGGGTCTGCTGTGCGTAAATGGAGATGAGATGCCTGTTTTCAGTTATGAATATTATTCAAGAGGTTTTATTGTGTCATGATAACTGATAGAAATGTAATAAAGACATTCACGAGCCTTCACCTAATAACTCAAGATTTTGGGAGAATTAGTCCTTCATATGATATTTCAGAGCCTTTAAGATAAAGTGGTAAAAGTGGGCCTTTACATTTGTGTTTGTGCTTGGAGTCCAAGCGGCTTTTCCATGATGGGGTATGATAACAGTGTAATGAAGTTATTCATGAATTTTCAAGAGAGTTAGTCCTTGACAGTTGATACTTGATAGTAAATTCCTAAGTTCCATTCTGTCTTTCACCTAAATCATTGTTATCCACACATTTTTCTCCTCCCTTTTAATACTCCTTTGAGATTAAAATCCATGCAGTTTACCTAATTTGGTTACATCTAATAGTGAATGCATGTTTACCACATTGCTTCTTATCATGCAGTTCTTTCACCTCTATCAGTGGGCTGGCTAGTGAAGCCAACATTCAACTTGCATCAGATAGGTATCTCTTTGGTAGTTACTTACAGGAATATTTAGGAAGACTTTTTTTGAAGAAAATTCTTTATGCTATTATTTGCTAAATAATTGAACCTAGTTCATTGCACCCATACTCCCAAAATGTTAGTGTTGACTACTAATGGATAATCTTCATTTTATTTTGTTATAACTATTCTTCATGTTATGCCTAAGTGCACTTAAGATTGATTTCTTGATGAATGAGAGGTACCTGAAGTTCTGTGAAATGTAATGAACTTGTAATTTTGTAATGACTTGGTGTACAAATGAGGAGAACCAGGAAACTGTGTTTGATAATAAATGCCAAGTTTCTGAAAAGCAGCAGTCAAGCTGCTGGAATCATCTGTAGGTTGGATTTATTAGTTGATCTTTCTCAAGATTTATTGATCTATTTTTAGGTGTTCTTGCATTTTGATTGAAAGGGGGTTTCATCGAAACTAGAGTTGATTTTACTGCCTCTCACTGCTTGTTTATAAATGTTTGGAAGGATTTATAGATAATTAGATATGGATTCAATTATAAAAGTGTAACTACCCTTCAATTATAGTGATCACTTTTATGTCCTAAATATATGGATTCTTATATGTTTTTCCTCCATTTACTTGTCTGTCTTGGTTTCCATTTCTTTATAACTTTTTAAAGTATTAAAGAGCTTAAGTTTTATCTTTCTAAGTTATTGTTGCTTGTTTTGATTTGCGATGATCATATTTATTATTCTGATGTTTATTACCTAGATTATCGTATCAATGGCTTGCCTCTAAAATCATTATTTTTTCCCAGAAAAAAGATAGCTGATGCTGTATCAGATACGATATCAGATCTTGATAAATTTGAGCTGGGAATCAGGGATTGTCTTGAAACCTGACTGTAAAGGATCGCCAATCATGCTTTTTGACGTGGAAAGTTTATCATTAAAAAATCATGCAAGTATGTGGTTCTCTCTATATCCTTTGAATTCGGCATTTCATTAATTCTAGTGCCTACTTTCCATTGACTTTTTAACTTTTTTAGTTACTATCAATATCACCATAACGTGAAGGTTGACACATGACCAGTATCTATAGTCCTAAACTTCAATAACAGTTTGCACTTTCAAAAATCGAACAACGTTATTGTATAATTTCGTTAACAAATAGACGTGAATCGTGTTTTGACTCTAAACTGTCTGAACTGGGCATTGGGTGTTATTCCTTTGCTAATACTTTCACTTGTTTCTCAGGGAATCTATTGGTGTAATCACCAATTTTCTGTTATGGCCAGTGTGCTGACTGTCGAGAATTTCAAAATATGCTTTTGCCCTACTTAAATTCTTCTTATTAGTTCTTCGAATCTAAAATCTGTAAGCATTCTGTCAATATGTATCTGATTTTCTTTTTCAATGCATTCAATCCTCTGAATCGTTTTGTAGAGGAAACGCACAGGCTCTTGAATCTTGATAGCTTTATCCTTTTGATATTACAGGGTGTTCATAAGTTGCACATACTGAATATGTAATAAACTTTGGTAATTTCTTAAATCAAGGTAAATGCTAGGTTGTTCTGAAATAATTTCTTAAAATCTGCCAAAAAATATATGTATTTTACATTTTCCTTATTATGACCGTTTCCCTTCTTGTTTGGAACAATATGAGGAATGCCCTGTTGTCAACAAAAGGGTTCAAATAAATGCATACGATACAATTATTACTGCCCTAACTGGAAATAATTTTTGTTGATTGATGCCATCTTTTGCATTGGTACATTTTAGATGGTACATTTTTGTTGATGCTATCCGCACTCTGTTAAATTCTTTTTCATTTGATATTTTCTGGTCAGTTTTTATCTTCAGATTGTCGAGACTCTCCCCCTACAAGTCTCAAAATACGCGTCTGCATTGTTGAAAGAGACTGTTGTTTCAATGAGGGAGGAGGTTTTATGGTTGCTGAAGATTTTTTCTTGTACTTTCAAACTGTAAATGGGAGATAAGTAATAAATGTTTTTTAAATGGGACAACCCCCCACCCAGACTTTATAATAAGTTGAAATATAATATAACAATTGAATCTTTAAATTTAAATGATTGTCAGTTTTTTTTTCTTTAAAAAAATGCTCTAAACATTCGTTTATTTGTTGTTTCAGTTTTATTGATTGAATAAATTGGACATTAGTCTGGTTTATCAGGTTTTGCTGGTTAAACGGATTTTGATTTGATTTTTTTTAATCTCTGCAAGAGAGCAAAATTGGACTTTGTCAAATGGAAGGTTTATGAGTTCAGTGCTGGAGTAATACTAATTAAGGGTATCAATAAATGCATTATTTATCTACCAGAACTGGATATGAAGAAAGTTGAATTCTTCCATCAAGAACTGGAAAGAGAAAAAGGTTGAAATAATTTTTTTAGGCCCTGAGGTTATTTATAGCTATTTGCTCCCTTCAGCACTTTGCCGACGGTGTAGAAATTATACGAGCAACATATCAAGAAAGTTGAATTCTTCCATCAAGAACTGGAAAGAGAAAAGAAGGTTGAAAGAATTGCTTTAGGTCCTGAGGTTATTTATAGCTATTTGCTCCCTTCAGCACTTTGCCGACGGTGTAGAAATTATACGAGCGACATCAATTATGGGCCAACAATTGTTGTACGAATTTGCAAATTAAAATGTGATACCTACTTTCCATGTGCTATTAGACAATACAATTAATGAGGATGCATCTAGACAAGACTATGAGTAGACGTGAATAGAGACCAGGTTATACGTATCAGATCTGAGTGATTGGCCCATTAAGTGAAGCATTTTGAGCAGGTGAACCAGAAGCTTCTACCAAGTACAATCGATAGCATGGCTTTCCATCGTCTGGATTGGTTTGTAATGATCTAGGCAAGCTGCGTAGTTTGTTGAAGAGATTTAACGGATCATTTAAGAGACCAAAATGGGCATCTGGGTCTCCAATTTGTGAAAGTTTTACATGAGTGAAGCCTATGGATGGCAAGAGATGGTCTGGCCAATCACTGTAAAATTGGAAGGCTGAATTGGATAGCGTGGTTGATGGCTTATTCATGAAGTCTGCTAAGAGGACTGTGTGGGTTCGGGTGCATTTGTTAGCTAAAATCCTCAGCACTTGCATGGCGTGGGATTGATTGAGGTAGTAGAGGATACCTTCTAGAATCCAAACAGTACTCTTCTGAGGCAAGTACCCTGCAATTTCAAGCTTTTCCATCCAGTCACTTTCTCTTATGTCAGCTGCTACTCTGGTTAAGGATTTGGCTTTGGACATAATATGCTGGGAGTCGTAATCGGAGTCCTTAGCCGCTTGTAAAATAGTGGTTTTTACATCCAAGACCTCTGGAAAGTCAACCTCAAAGACATCGCTGTCCTTCAAGCAACTCAAACGATATGCTCTCGTGTCCATTCCTACATTCAAAGAGTTCCAAGTTTTTCAATATATAATTTTGTGCGGGAAAATTACCAATATATAGAATTAGCTTGGATTGATTTAATTCTTTTGGCATGGATAGTTCATATTTTTTAACCCTTTTTTTTGGCTCTCCCACCCCTCCTTCCCCATAGGGCTATTTGCATTGCGAAGTAATTATCTAGGAAAAGGCATGTTAACAAGATGCATTATGTTGTCATGTCATTGATTATGTTTAGCTACCGGTTAGATAGACTATGGTCCAAAAATGTCTAGTGATGATATAAGAAATAGTTAGTCAAAATCAAGCAGTTGGCCTTTAAATATCTTGTAACGTGATCTTGAAGGCGTAATTCACCCAAACGTCCTGATTTTAGGCCTAAGGCTATTATTGTCTGAGGCAACAGAATCGCGCTGCCACAATTGACCTACATATTTTACTTATTCCAAGTAACTTAGCAGATTCGCACCCAAAAAAAAATAAAAAAACGTTGCTAACTTAGTTAGATGATCAGTTGCCGACATTACTAATTTTTTTTAAAAAAAAAGAAGTTCAAAGCTGTTTAGACAAAATTAAATTCATATGTAGCCAAGTGTTCACAAACCTGCACCAAGGAGAACAACCTGTGCTTGTTTGCCATTAGGGGAACTAAGGGCATCTTCTAGTCTAGAATCAAACCAAAGGGTTCGAACCGCAAGAATGACTCCAGAAATTTCACGAGCATTGTTGAGACGGTCTTTCTTGATCTTTTCATGGAGGTTTCTCAAGTAAGTCTCCCCAGCCAGTAAGTCAGCCAGTGGATCATGGATGGCATGCTTCCACAGAGCCCTTCCTGCAGCAGTTTGGCAAGCTGACCTTTGAAGGAAATCCCATTCTTTTTCAATTGTAGCATGGATTTCTCTAACAGCATCACTGTTCAACAAATCTGGAAGCTTCAGCTCTTGCCATGTTTGGTCCTCAGGCAACCCATTTACTTTATCTGACATGATTGTGAGTTACCCAAAATAAGGGATTAAGAGGAGTTTGTGAAGAGGATAATGCATGTTATTATATATAGAGGAATTTGAGATTTGGGGGTAGGGATAAGGAAAAGAGAACCACACACAATCAGGGATGCCTAAATTATATCCAGCTTCTTGCCTTAATGAAAGGCAAGGTAACAATGCAGTCCACGACTACCACAATTACATAACCCGACCCTTTCCTTGTCTTGGCTGTCATTTTTCATGTACAAAAGTGACATTCTGTGGTTCCCACTAAAAATGACTAATGATGTAGATGTGGGTGCCTCAACTTGGATAACAACAACCGATTGAGTTCACTACATAATTATAAAATATGATGCAGCTACTCTCATGGTTGGCTTTGCTTTCGAACCAAAGATAAATTATTGAACTGTGAATTGGTATTATTTCTGACTTTTTCTTAATTATTATATCTGCTTCAATCCAATTGAAACATCAATTTGGTTGGTCGAACTAATTGATTAATGATTTAATTGTCCATTATTTTTTTAAAACGAAGATAATAAATACTCAAATCAATAATTGATGTATGTTTAAACGTATTTCTTTTTTAGAATTATGTGTTCTATTATGTTTACCAATAAATATATTAATTAATATTACTTATAAAATCCTACACATCAATTGTTGATCTACTATATATAGTAATTGTGTTAGCACCTTCTTTTTCCTTCCTAAAATACCTACTACCTGGGACCATGGACGAGGGATTTACCCTTAAGAAAACCCTTGATAATCCTACAAAACTAGAAGAAAAAACCTTTTATCAGTATTTACTGTAGATCGACGAGGGATCTTACGTCCATCCATCCAACCACTTAACTACTTTACTCTAACCCCTAACCCCTAACCCACCAATAAGGATACATTTTAATTGAGTTGTCATATATCCCAAATCTTATAAATATTGAGGTTCTTCTTATCCCAAGTAACGCACTTAATCTATTTAATATTACACACTATACTTACACTAATTTAATTGTCAGAGTCCAGTCCACCTAAGTGATTGCCTTTAACAAAATCAATGAGTTCATCTTCAAAATTAATGAATGACACTCCACGTTGTAAATATGTTTATCTTTCTTTTGAACCTTATTTGAGATTCCAAATATAAAGTAAGACAATTTAATTCTTTATTCTCCTTTTATGTTTTTTCTATTTTCATGTTATTAGGGTGTAAGTGGGTTACAATTGATTTATGAACCGTCCAAGCTAATTACATTTAAGTGAATTGAGTAGGTTGAATATTTTTTAAGTGTATTTAATTATAATTAAATTAGGTAACAAATTCATAAATTTTAAACTCAATTACTTGTTATTTGAAAAAGTAAAGCTATATCTTTTAAAATGATGATGTAGTAGAAAGGGATAGTTAATATTTTTATAATATATAAAGATATAATATATATATATATTAATAAAAATACAATTTATTGTGTTGAATTTAGAAAATTGAAGTTGTATTTTAATTTATACTTACATTGGGCCAAAATTTCTTATCACTGTCAAGTTAATTAATGTCCAAAAATTATGTACAAGAAAATAGGGATTTTTTATTTTTTATTTTATGTTTAAATTTTCTAAATATTTTTTAATTATTTAACTTGATTATCAAACTTAGTTAAGGTTGGGTTGGTTTGGATCGAGTCATAAATTCAATTAAATTCAACCAAATCCAAGTCACTTATATCCATATGTGATTAGTTTTTTAAAAAAATGAATTGTATACCAACTTAATCCTTAATGAAATTAAAAAAAAAATAGGCTTTGTAATAACAATGTAAACCAAATTTACTATGTCTTCTAATAATAAATTATCATGTATGATAAGTTTAATAATTTTGATAAGTAATTATCTTTAAAGTCATATCAATAATAATTTTTAATATAAAAAATATATTAAAAATGCATGATCATTAAATTTAGATTTAAATATATTTTTTATCTATAATAAATTATCAAATTTTATTTTTATCCCTAATAATTTTTTTTATTTTATTTTTATCTTTAATAAATTTTTATTTTATTTTTATTCCTAAAACTATTTAAATTACTTTCAAATCATTGTATAAATAAATTTAAGGATAAAAAATAAAATAAAATTTTTATTAGGACCAAAAAATTAAAAAAAATATTAGATACAAAAAAATTAATTTCAAAAATTAAAAATATATTTAAACTTAAAATTTATAAAATTATTAGTAACCCAAATTAACTTTTAAAATGTTAAATAAGAAAATTAAAATATTTCATATTCATAATCTCAATAGATTAAAAATTATTTTTTAAAGTATCAAAATATTTAACGTGTTTTTTTTAAGAATCATCATTATCCTATCCTAAAGCACCAATAGAAATGTTATTTTTTATATTCTATTTTAATTATCATGTAAGAAAAAATTATCTCAAAATAATTATTATTTTAGTTTTTAATGTAATATTAATTATTATTTTTTACTTATATCTTTAATATATATTTTAAATATTATTATTGTCCTATATCAAATTTAATAAAATTAATTAAGTGAAGATTAATTTAATAAAACTTTTATCTTTCATTTATTAAATATTTTTTAATCTGTAAAAAAAAATTTAGGTCTACAATTAAAATAAAATGAAGAGTGGATTAACGATTTCTTTCGGCTATGTTATGAAAGTGTGAGTTTTTTTATAGGTTAAACGCGTAATCTTATGCATGCAGATACTCCCTAAAGAGGGAATAATTGTATCCACCGTGAAACTCTTTGTGAGGGGAATATCTATAAATTATAGTTCATGACGTTCAAGTTCTGATACGACCTTCCTTTTCAGTTAAGCAACATGTTTTCTTGTTAACTGAGTTACTTTGGCAAATACTCGTAAGCGATAGAATATATTCACCCATCTAACAAACTTCGAAATATCTGTGAGTAATGAGTATAGACAAGTTGTTTTGTATCCACTGTCCACTCATCAGAATTATAAAACGAATATTCAACATGAATATGTCAATCAAGTGATAACAAAAATAAGAGTAAATTTATTTAAATTTAAAATAAGTTTTTACCAGAAAAAAAATGTGTTTTTAAATAATTGATTATTTAAAATGTAAATAAAATTTGTTTCTTAAAATTTTTTTAAAAAATATTTGTTTTAAATTTTTTTTTTGAAAAAACACATTAAAAAACTATAAATTTATTTATTTTATTAAAAATATTTTTTTAAAATAAAGACAAATAAATCGATTCGAAATCCCATAACATTTTTTTCTAAATTATTTTCCTTAATCTTAATTTTAATATAAATATGAGAGAAATCAAATTATACTAACTTAATTTTTATCAATTATTATATCATTTAGTAGCTCTTAATTATAAAATATATTTTTAAAACACACCATCCAATTAAAAGTTTATTTTATATAAATCATTCATACAAAAATTTATAATATAAAATTATTTTATGTCTCATTTATATAGATTAAAATAAATATAATATATATTTTTTAAAATATACTAAAATATAAATTATTTGATTATCTTTTTATTTTTATTTAATTTTTAAAAAATTAAACACAAATAGTCAAAATAATAGAAAGTTATAATTCAATTATTAAATTGATAAAATTCACATATTATATAAAATTATTAAATGATGTAATAATTAATAAAATTATATTGATATAATTTGATCAATCCTCTCTTTATATATATATATTTAAGAGAAGTAAACTAATACTTACGTAACTTATACTGTTAAATAATTATATCATATGTGAATTAGATTGATTTAACTATTAATATTATTTTTATTATTTATGTCAAATTTTATGAAAATTAAATATTAATAAAAAGTTATTAAATAATTTATATTTTCATATATTTTAAAATATATATATTACTTCGATTTTGATATATATAAATGAGGTATTAAATAATTTTATATTAATATATAATTTAATTAATTTTAAAAAATTATATAATTAAAAATTATTAACTAATATAACATTTAACATAAATTATATACAAGTAACAGTCATTCACACAATCAATGCAATCCAAATTTTTGCCCAAATTTATAATTAATGTAATTATTATACATATTTATATATTTGTTTTCAATTAATATTATTTTAATATTTATTAAATATCTTATCTCATATCGTGTTTTTATTTTTAAGTATAAATGTGTTTATTCATTTTTTTTCTTAATGTAAACTGATAAATTCATATTTATTATTTTTTTCATTTATTTTATCAAAATTTATAATCTTTATCAATTATTAAGATATCATATTTAATAGTTTTAAATATTTTATTAAATCAAATAATTCTTATTAAAATAAATTAAATATAAAAATTTATATATTTTTATTATTATAATATAAAATTCTTAATATATAAATATTTATTGATTAATTTAATATATTAATTAGTGTGAGTAAATATTTA